>VXBC01008907.1:214618-302710 GCA_013399945.1 Ploceus nigricollis | reverse complement strand
GGGGAAAGAAGAGGGCAACGTGCAGCCGGGAGTTCAGGGTAAAAGGGGCTCTGTCCTCCCAAACCTGGAGAGAGAAAACCCTGCGGGTGTGTGCCCCAGTGGACTCTGCGTGATTTTTCCGCACTGATTCGATCTTAGAGGTCTCTTTCAACTTTAATAATTCTATGACCTGTTCAACAGACTTTTCAACCCACACGTCTACTGCTTCTCTCACACACCATCATGAATATAACACACCTTTTCCTTGTATGCAGTTTTGAAGCTTCACACGGTTACTTTCCTCTCCCTCCGCGTGCCGGCGGAGGCCGTGACTTTCACCCCCGTGTTCATTAGACACTGACACTCGCGGTTTCCCACTCAGCCCCGCAGATCCGCGGACTACGCTTCCCAGCGAGCCCCGCGCGCGGCCGCGGCTCCGCATGCGCAGGAGGACACAAAGGGCACTCCCCTGTCAGTCAAGTTATCGCGCCTACTTCCTTCTAGATTGTNGCCTCCCTGAAGGCCCCGCACCCCGAGTCGGTGCTTTAAGGCGCCGTTTGTGTTCGAGCCGCGCCGCTCGGAGCGGCGTGCGGGAGCCGGGAGAGCCGAGGTGCTGATGGGGAGTCTTCAGCAGAGGCGCAGGGACAGCATCAGTGGCTGCCGTTGTGCACGGGCTGTTGCCTGGGTTAAGAAATGTTGTCAGCATAGTTCTTGGTGTGACCTTTGAGCGTATCCCAATTGTAGTGTTTTGGGCTGATACTTGTAAAGGGCCTGGTTCAAGTTGTGAATTCCCGGTTTCCTTTTGTTTGGCAAGGCTGAGCTGATCGCTGTACAGTACAGACCGGGTATCGCGGCCAGCATGGGAGGGGAGTTAAGGTCAGTGCTTTGGCCGTGGAACAGAATCCGTGGTGTTTGGTTGCTGTTGATGTGCCATGTTAAGGCGGCATTGGTGCTGTCCTGGTTATGTGACGATGGGATTATTTCTTGTGCAGGATTCCCTTTTGCTATCGGAAGCCATTGGTATTGCAGAAATAGGATTCTATAGTGACCGATTAACCCCACGGCAGGCAGATTTGGGATACCCTACAGTAGGTACCAGCTTATTCGGATGGATTTCTACCAGAAGCTGGTACTCCTGTCTCCTGCTGCAAAGCTTATGCCTTTACACGTAGTGCAGTTACAGGACAATTTTGTTCCTTCATCTCACGTGTTTGTCATGAATGTTGCATTTGACCATTATATCAAATATTAACAAATGACTACAGTGGTTTTCTTTAGCAATAGCTTTGTCGTGCTTCTACATATTATACGAATGCTTTGCCTCTTGTTGCCACTTTGATTTCCCACCTCTTCTTGAACATCTCCTTAGCCCATATTTTAAGAAAAGGATTGTTCTGATTACCATATCTTTCCAATTCTTGTTCAGCTTCTTTCTGCTAAGATAAACAGACAATGGGGAAAGTCTGGTAATCTAGTATTTTTGAGATGGAGTGGTAGTTTGGGGCTTTCCAAATGAGGTCCTGCTAGAATAGAATTAATTAGTCTTCATGCTTTTTTCATGTCCCTGCATAACTTTCTGCTTTAGAGACATTCATACATATTGGAAAGCCACAATTTTCTTTACTGTGGCATTTAAGAACTTTGATAGATGTGAAATTATGGTTAGACTTTTTATCTAAGTATCATTCTGTTAGCCTTATTAAATTCTGTTTCTACTCTTTCAAAATGAAATGATGCTTTCTAACCTGCTGACTGCAAGGTGCTATGAGATTTCCTGGTTATAAAATAACTTCTACCCAAAACATGAAGAGATACTGGGTAAGGTAACCCCAGTAAGAGTTGAGATTAAATTTGGAACTAGTTACCACTTGCTTCTAGTTTGCTGCAGAAATTATTACTGCTGGTTTTCTTTTTTTCCCATTAACTACCCTCATCACTCTCTTCTGCCTTTCCAGGATAATGAAAAAATTCTACTAGAGAGATTTGGCTAGCAAGTCTGTCTCTCGAGAAGTGGAAGAGGAAAGGGAATGACAAGGAAATAAGTTTGTTTCAAATGGAAAGTTAAAATGAAGTGGAGAAGTTTGAAAAGACAAACTATTTTGATGTCACTGTAATACATAAAACTTTACTCAAAAATCATGGAAATGGAAGTTTAATGGTAGATGAAATGTATTTTATGTTGTATCCAAAGGCTAGGAGGGGATAAGATCTGGAGTAGAGGAAATGCTGTGGTTTCAGAGTGCCTAGGGGAATTCTTTGGAGAACAAAACACTGTCAGCAAACACAGTGGTATTGCTTGGGAACTCATTAGTCTAGACATACTGTCTGAAGTGAAGCTTCAGTGGGTTTAGGGTGGTTCAGAATTGTGCTTAAACGAAGCTAAGGGATTTTGGTGGCAAGCTTGAGTGTTCACAGTAATTTTGATAATTTGTGTGTTCAGTGTGACAACACCTATGAAGGAAACAAAGCTGTAATATGTCAACCTGTTAGTAAGCATATTTTTTGTCATACTGGTTGGGACACTGATTTCTAAATAATATTGCCATTGGGATCTCTGTCATTCCATCCTGCCTTTGGCTGATCATCTTTGAGGGGCTCCTCAAAGGAGGATAGCATGTGGACTTCCAAGACTGTACCCTAGTTTCAAAAAGACATATTGTGCTTGGGAGCTTCCTTAAAAAATGGACAACTGAGTAACCAGGGAAAAATCTGATCACTGCACATGGAGGTATGTTGATCTTAGTGCTGTAGGTGGAAGAACAGTGAGGACATGAAGCCCTGCTCTGCAGGCACAGCTGTCAGCAGTGTCTCCATGACAAACTCATCTCAGAGTTCCTCAGAGAGTTTGGGGTCGGGGGATTCTTACTCATCATAAGCTGAGGATCCTGTGTTCACTTGCCTTGTGAGTGCTTTGCTTTGCCACTGTATGAGAGAGGCACTGAATTTGTACACTGTCAAAAAAGTTCAGTTACACTGTCTGTGATGTTCCTTGGGGCAGTGACAGAACAACACATTTTTGTGTAAATTCCAGATGTTGCAAATGATGAAAGCAAAACAAATACTGTAGGTTTTTTAACTGAGAAGAAATATTGTGCAAAGAAGCCTTTATTCTTGCCATCTCTGCAAAGTGAGATACCATGACTTTTGTGAAAGGTGGAAAATAATTTAGGCTGTCAGGTTCTGCAAAATAGTGTGTAGGTCTCAGTTTTGCCCATCTGTCTTATGCAGAACCATTTTTCTGGGGTTCCTGTTCCAAATTCTTTGTTCACGTATTTAATTTGCAGAGTTTGCCATCCTGTTAGTTCTGTATTGCAGCTGAGATTGTTTTCATCATAAGTCCTGTACCTGTGTGCTCCTCCAGTGTTAGTTGATGTGCTTGTTAATGCTCAGGCTGACATACTTCTGTTCAGGCATAAAAAAAATAGGACTGCAAGAGATTTTAGAAAACTTTTTGAAACCAGGAAGGAGGAGATAGATTTGAACACTGCTTTAAGAATAGCTGTTGTTCTTACCTTATTGATACATAGTGCTTGATTGGTTTTCTTCTACAACTCAGTAAGAATAGAAGCATTCGAACGTTGAGTTGTTTCAATGAACTATATGTCTCTGGTATTTCATATATGCATAAGCTAACAGGACATACTAACTTGAAAAGTTATGTTGAAAATAACTTTTGTTACTGTAAATTGACTCAAATAAAAATTATTGATATTTGTGGTTTAGATTTTGACTTTAAACCTGCAGCCTTTAGATGGTAATCAACATAACAAGGAAACTTTTTTGGCTCCAACATAAAATGTTTGAATTTACTTTCAAAACCTCAGCTGGAATACTACATATTTTAGCAATATTTTCTTTTTTGCATTAGAACAGTGTATGGAAATAGAATATTTATTATTGACTAACCATTATAGCCATACATCTTATTATAAATATGTGCTTTGTATTTATCAAATTTGTGAAGAACCAGAGAATTCTTTAACTAGTCTTAAGGATGATCACTGTCGGGTTTTATGACAAATGGTTCCAAGCAGCAGTGTATGCATGGAATTGGTAGGAAGTAAGTCTGTGGTCTGCACTGCATTTTGTGCAAGAAATTAAGAACACAACTAACAAATACAAATCTATATTTTAAATAATAGTGTGGAGAAAGGTTGTGGTTTTGTGTCATTTGGAGAATGAAAATAGCTTTTAGTGATGCTGTCTGCAGTTTATTTTGGTCTTCAGATAATCTGCAGTCTTTTTTTCTGAATTTTTTTTAGACTGAAAAAAGACATGTTTAGAACTTCTATGCTGAGAACATTTATTTCCTTATCACCAAAGTATCCTTTACAATGTTGTTCCAATAGCTTTTTGGGAGAGAAGCCTGGATGCTAATCAAGCATCTAAGTGTTAAATTGGCCTTGCAGTCTTCAACTTCATACTTTTATGAAACACATCCTGTATTATTCTTTAACTGTGGGTATTAGTCTGCACATTCAGAAATGTCTCCAACGTTTATAGCTTACCACAGCCTGTTTTACAGCTGTTAAACTTGAATTTTTGCTTCATGCTGTCTACAGGGCTGTTCAGGAGCCTGTGTGGTGCAAAGGAGGTGATAATTTGGAGGCTTTGCCCATCTCCAGTAGTATGTTAACCATTAGTGTTCTATTCTATGCTGAAATGTTTTGTATGAGAGGATTAGAGGATTTATTCCTACCACTGTCCCCAGCTTAGGTATTTTTCTCCATGCACGTTTATCCTGGCTGTGCTGGGATAGTGTGGCATGTGTTGGAGCTCTTGAGAGGTGCTTTTAGGCTGTCACGTTCAGCAGTGTTTGAAATAACTCATGCTTCTTCTGAAGCATCTCTTGCAGACAGAATCTTGGGTTTGTGTTTTCTCATAAAAGATGTTGCACCAGTGTACACTGTAATTTATGGTGGTGACTTCCTCTTTTGAAAATGAATCTGCACTGCTTTGAGCAATAGATCCTGTTTGTCAGCATATGTACGTCTTGCACCAGCACTTTCTGTACCAGTGACTAAAAGTATTTGTGCAGACCCTTGAAGTGACCAGACCTGCCTCATGCAGCTACATGGTAGTAATCCATAAAGCTTGGACAAAGCTGCTTAACTTAAAATTACAGGGCAATCTCTAGTGTTGACTTTGTAGTGCCTCACATGCAGTTATCTTGCACTTCTTGATGAGGTTTCAGCACATTAAACTTTGTGAATCTTCAGCCTTGTCCCTTAACAAAGCAAAGTTTTGGCCACCTTCTAAAGAGCATCTGTGCTTTGTATAAAGAATCTTATATTTTCATTCTCTCATGAATATGTAAAGTCATGAAGAAGTTTTTCTACATGTGTTTAGAGGATCCTCATTTCTGTTCTGCAGTGTTCAGTTCTGGGCACTGGCAGGTCAGTCTGATTCAGGGACATCTGAATATCTCCTTGCCCCATTTCAAAAGGTATAGGAAAGCTTGAAGCCTAAATCTTAGAGCTCTCCAGATAATTTTGCTTTGAACCTAAAGCTTAAACAGCATAATCAACAATGTAAATCTGAATAGTTGTTTCTTTTTATCACAACTTGATATGAATTTCTATATATAAAGATTCAAACTGTTCATACTGTTGGATCATGTTACCACTTGTATTTTTAAACCACATTAGCTTCACATATGGATGCAAATGCAGCTTAAATTTGCTCTACTGGTTTTGAAGTTTGATCTGGCTTTACGTTTCATAGCTGCAGAAGCTCTCAGAATGTATTTGTGAACATTGCTCTCATTTGGTGAAGTTGATTGAAGAGAACCTTTTCTTCATTGTTGTTAGGAAACATTAATAACAGGGGTTTATAGTTGTGGGTCTCATCAGTGTATGATGAAAAATATTTGCTGGTTTTTTTCTAATCACGAACAGATGTCAGTGCCTTTTTAGCCTGAACAAATTGAAGTGTATACCCGAGGAGCATTCCCCAGTTCTGTTAATTCTTAAGTACATGTGTATATATGACAGAAAACTAATTTGTGTGGTTTTGGGGTATGTAAAGATCTTGATGAATACATCTAGCAACAAAAGCACTGTTACAGACCTGTGACTCGAAGTGGTTGCCTGGTAGTTCCTATATGCCTATGGAATGTTTGCATATACTTCAGGACTTTCTGAAAAGTTTAAGCTACATATTTTTCCAGTTACTGCCTTGAGTTTAGTAGTCAATAATGACTGTTGCAAAATGCACGATTGTTAGTCTGAGTTCTCTGTTTCGGCGCTGTAGTGCAGCTGTTTGGTTTTGGTTGGGTTGTTTTAGTGCATGTACAAGACTTAATCTTCTCTTGTTAGGTGAGATCTTGAGTTGCAAATTAGAAAACAGTGCCTGTAACAGCTCTGCTGCCAGTCATGTTTGTCTCTGGTGACTGCTGGAAACTTGAGATTTGTTGACTCCCTGTGTATACTGGCAGTAGCTTGGTTTTGCATAAATAGCTGGTTCTCTGAATCACTCCTTAATGAAATTTGAATCCTCTGATTAAAGTAGGAGCTGCACTTCTTTTAAAGTGCCTTTATTAGTTAATGTCTAGCCCAGAGTGTTCTTTCTGGATCAGCATACAGTGTCACCAACAGAACAAAATTAAAGTGCAGACAAGTAATGCCAATTGACAACCNTTAGCTTATTAACTAGGTACTTACATGTAGTCATAAAAGTTCCTACAGCACAGTTTCTATCAGCCTAGAATTGGAAAAAGTTTTCCTAGTACAGTAAAAGTTCAGACATCAAAAGGAGTATATTGAATTAAATGAGGAAAATGAACTAACATTACTGCCTCTCTTGTTTTCTGTTTGAAATAGTGATGATAAATCAGATGAAAAACAGTGCTGGTGTTGTGAAATCACATAATAATTTTAAATTATTTGGGACTGTGTGGACTCCTGCAAGAGAAATAAATCAGTTGACTACCAAAAGCTCCTCTGAGTGCTTAAGTTTCAACTTGGGAGTTTTTTAGTAGTCATTTAAAAAAAAAAAAAAGTATGCAGGGAATTGAATCAAGGTACAAAAAATATTAGCTCTACACCTTATTTATCTTTAATTTCCAATTTAGTTAGGACCCTTTATATTATGTTCATACATCATCTCTGGGCAGGCTGCAAACATTTTATGAACCTGAGTTCAGCTCAGGTGATGTCCACAGACTAGGACAATACAGAAACTTTTGTAAAATCAAAAGCTAAGGGAATGATCAGATTAACACCTAAGTAAATTAAACTGTGAGTTTACAGACTAATCAAGAAAACCCTTTTTATTTGTCTCCTTCAAATATATTGAACTTACTATGAACTTGGTTGCAACTCTTAAATTCTTTCAGATATTAATTTCTAGCACAGCGTTAGCTGCAGGCCATCTGGCAAAAAAGCATTTTCAGTTTTAATGGACATTTCCAGTGTTGACTGTTTTATCAAAATACCACAAAAAATGCCCACGGGTTTAATAAAATTGGTTTGTGTTCCCACTTTTGAAGGGATGCTGCCAAGTGGTATGGATTTTCATGTCTTTCAAATATTCCTGTGTTTCTTGCAGGAACTAAGTGATCTGCAGCGAGATCCACCAGCCCACTGTTCTGCTGGACCTGTTGGAGATGACTGTAAGCTCTTCCTAGTACATTCAGTACATTTCAGTACTTTCAGAGCCTTCTGGAAAGGCTCAGAAAATCTCTAATTGTTGTATCTTTTTGCCTTTCAGTGTTTCATTGGCAAGCAACTATTATGGGACCTGTAAGTATAGGAATCATGCCCCTTAAAATGTAAGACCTTGCTTCTCTTTTTGTTACGGAAGGATTCATTTGGGTTTCTGTAAACACTTCACATTCATTCACAAACACTCAGCTGTGCTGTATATAGCTTAAAACTTCAGGGTGACATTGTTGTTCTTATTAGTCTGGTACCAGTTGCTTTCTCTAACTCCTCAAAAATCCCTCCTCTTCATGAAGTTAAGAGGTGCTTAATTAGTCAGCTGTGGTGTTTGAGTTGGTGATATGGGCTACAAAGCAAAGAGCTTGCTTTTCATAGATGATCAGTTCTGGAAGATTCATCCATCTGAAAGGAGGAAGAGTGGATGAAATCTAATATTAAAGTTGGTAAATGTAAACAAGAGTAGAGTTGCAGAGGGCTTTTAGCTGGAACTTATTTTATTTGATAGCTGTGATGTGACTCTGGCAAAAGCATATGGCTTTTGCAGACTGCAGGCCAGCAGTGGGGTGCTTTTGTTGGTTTTTGTGTGAGAAAGGTGCTTTCCTTGAGTTGAGAAAACTATTATCTTGTGAAGGTAATGACATAACAAATTACCAAAAAAGCTTAAAACCAGAAGATTTTGAAGGAAAACTGAGAAGAATTTTAGCAAGAAAAATAATAAAGAACATGATCTGATGGAAGGTGTGCTTATTAATATCCTGGTAAGAAGTTTGTATTCCTAGTGCTTTCCTTCTGGATTTAATAATTTGGAAAGAAGAGTCTCTAGTTAGGAGAGTGAGTGAGTCACTGTGCAAGGTGAAATTTTGAGATAATACTTAACCCATTAAGATGCAGCATTAATTCATGGAAAAAAGTGGAAATGTGTCTGCTTTGAAGTAATTCTCCATTTTCAGCACAGTTCTGAAGCAGTGAAAGATCAGTCACTAATTTCCTGGTGGTGTGCTGGAGTGTGTTGTCCAACTTGTCCGTGGCCCAGCAGCAGCTGTTTTCTCTAGTACACTAATGCCTTTGCCCTTTGCTTGAACAAGCATGTTGGTATGTTCTTCCACATACCAAGGCCTCCTGACTCTTGCCCTCTTGCTCTGCTAAAGGGTAAATGGCAAAGTGGTGACGAAGAGTTAACAAAAGCTTATGTGCTGGTTGCCACCAGTAATGTCTCTGTCCTGAATGACTCTGATGACATGAGTAAAGAAAATACTACCACATAGATTTTGGCTTAAATTCCATTGTCTTCTTCAGCTTTCATATTCTGTAGTGGAAAATATTCTTTTCTTTGCCTTAAGTTCCTCAGATGTCTCTAGTTAAGCATAAGAATGAGCATCTCTTAGCAGCCTTTCTCAGCCGTATCTGCAGAGATACAGGAACAGAACACTTCAGATATTAATCCTTGATCTTGATAACAAAAGAAATTAGGGGTGCACATTCTATATGTTCCCTGCTGGCCCAAGGGAAGCATAGGACTAAAGCCTACCTTCAGAATTCACTGCCTATGTGTGGAAGTAGGGTAACCTCTTCTGTCTGTGGGTATCATCAGTTTGTTTTATATACCTTGCTCATAAAACATAGAGTGACTTCACTTTGCCTTCTTTTTGACACTGAACTTCATCTCATCTTCAGCTTACTTTAACTTTGAAAAATCCATTTAGTGTATGCAAGAAGAGGTCCTTTGAAACCTAATTGGAAGTACAGTGGCAATCTTCTGAGGTCACCTAATGCTGACTTAGCATGACAGTATATAACCTGCCTTACTCTGCAGCCCTCTCTGCACTTTGAGCATGTAAGGCAGCATGGCTTAGCAGACCATTTGTGAAACGTTGCCTCTTACAGTCATATAGTCCCCTCTACAGCTGTTCATTTCCAAGGTAAAGGTTTTACTTAAAAACAGTCTGCCTTTCCTTTCATAAGAAAACCCAAAAACTTGATCTTCAGCTTTGCTGTGGTTGAGTTCCTACATGGTTGTTGTAAACTTACCATGTGATGAGAGCAGTTTTCTTTTTTCTCTTAACCAGAAATGGCAGAACTGCTCTCTATCACTTAGCATCAAGACTTTCGAGCTCACCTTTTTAGTTAGAAAATATGAAAGTTCTTCAAGAGATGACTACAACAAATTTTTTTCTGTCTATTAACTGTGTGCAACCTGGACGTAAACCTATGCACATGTTGTCTAACAAAATGCATGTGCACAGATTCGTACAGGTCACAGAGATGTTGTATGTTTTAAAATCCTCTGATAGCATCATGATGAACTGAATTATGTTGGAAAATCCCACTCTAAGCATCTGCAAAGAGAAGCCACTTCTCAGGGGAAGTATATTTGTAGCTTAGGAAGGGAGGAAGATCAAAGCAGCTGTGGTCTTGCATGGAGACAGGATTTGGAGGACTTGCTCTGGTTTTTGTATTCCCTTCAGTGCAGTGAAGTATTGACCTCCCTCTCTTTTTCTCCCCAGAAGGGCAGTGCTCCATAGCTGTGTTGTGCTGCTGCCGTAGTAGCCACAGTTGGCTCTACTGTAACTCTGCAGGCCAGTGGGAGGGTTCAGTTCCCTCCGTGCCTTCCCAGTTTATGGCCCGTAGTGGGCTATGTCTTGGGGGAAAAATGGATTTTCTTTAGGAGAAGGAAAGCTCCAAAACAGCTGAAATATATTAACGTGTTTTATTTGTTTTGTTTTTTTCTCAGCCTGATAGTGCATATCAAGGGGGAGTATTTTTTCTCACAGTACACTTTCCAACAGACTATCCTTTCAAACCACCAAAGGTAAGTCCTTTCTTTTAAGGAAAGAAAGTTTTCTGGTCAAAGTTTATTCTTTGAGGCTTAATTTTGGAAGCTAAACCGGAAAGGTGAGCAATAGTATACATGTTCTTCATGGATGCAGATAAGACTGTAAAAAAATTGTTGGCAGATCTGGTATGACTGGAGAGGAAGGGATGATGTTAAGGATTCCCGATGTAATAACCCTAATCTGATGTTGGTTTTTATTTATTTTTTATTACAGATTGCTTTTACAACAAAAATATATCACCCAAACATAAACAGTAATGGGAGTATTTGTCTTGATATCTTGAGATCACAATGGTCACCAGCTCTGACTGTTTCTAAAGGTAAACTCACTGATTTGATAATGCATGTATGAAGCTGCATACAGTGCCATGGCACTTTTTTTGTGTATTATTGCACTGTCTTAAAGGTAAGCAGTGGGAACTCATTTACCCTGCATGTTTCAGAAGAGGCAAAGTCCATTGGAATTCTTGTTATGATCCAAGATCTTGTGCAGTTTATTGGGAGTGTCACATTACAAAAAAAATGCGTGCACAGCAAAGAAATATTCTAAACCAGGTTGGGTAAGATAGTAATGTACAATTAGCCTGAAATGTGATAGCTGACTGTGCATGCTGAATGGAGGAGAAACTGATGAGCAGGACTTGAAAATCACAACTTGGAAGTAAATGTGAAACCCTGATACTGACATTGTGTGAGCTTACATGATTGCCTGTTGATGACTCTTTGGGCTGCCTGAGCATCCTTGTGTGGACTAAGGTCTTAATTACACTTTATTTAAAAATTAGGTAATTTGTTCTGGTTTGCATTCCTTTGTAAGATGAATATTTCAAAATGTAGCTCCTTTCATAGTCATCAGTAAAAGTTTTATTAAAATATTCTCATTCTGTAGTTAAGCTTTCTCAAAACTTGAACACTGTAGATTTCTGGAACACTGACTTAACAGTTAAGCAGTTCTTTTGCTGCAGGCATTTTGTGTCACTTAAAAAGCTGCTTAAAATGTGAGTGCTGTTGCTTCTCCTCACCCATCTTCAAATTCCTAAGGCACACTTAGTCATATTACAGAAATTTCTCATGTGACTCAAAAGGTCAAGCCATATCACATCTCATGTACTTGGGAGCTCTCTAAGCTATGTGCCAAAGTGTCATTGCATTGGGTGTACAAGCAAAGAAAAAATTGTGGGTCTTTGTCCAATGGAAATTGCTCTATGCAAGTCCAGTTGCTGTACCCCCTTGGAAAAACAACTTCTCTTGCTTGCAGGCCTGTGTAGTAATCTCACAAGCCATATAAAATCCAAGTCTAATATTCTGTTTCCTGAAGTCATTGCTAAAGACATCAATTACTCTTATGTGTAATTGGTATAATTTTTTTCACATAAATTAGTTGTTTTATAGCTATCCAAAAATTGTCTTGTTTCTAGTTATTAAGCAAATGAAAATTGGCACTTAGGTTCAACACTTGGCATCTACAACTGAAAACCCGTAAAATTTTTAGATCTTCAGCATTTTTCTATCTCTTTACTTGCTGAGCACTTCTTTGGTTATAAAGTGGAGCAGTCTGCTGGTCTCATGTTCAGATATAATGTGCTTTTAACCTGCTTGCATGTTATGTATTTCATAAACTGCAAATTAGCTCAGTGACTCACGGAAGTTCCTCCTTTCTAGTCGTGGACTGAATCAAAAGTTTACAGCATATTATAGCACCTCTGACCATCTGTGTGACCATGCATTCTAACCTGATTTTCTGATATTACTGGCACTTAAAATAAGTCAGTATTGAAGTGGCTGAACTTTCTACTCCTGAAAATAGGTGTGGGCTCTTGGGTAACAAGATAAAGCAGGGGGAAAAAAGGTATTCTACAGTTGATTCTTAGGGCAGCATGAAGTTCCCTTTCACAACATGTTTAGAATTATTTAACTGTGTACTCTTGCATGCATATTAGTTCTGACCATAAAAATAGAAATTGCCTGAAAAGTATGGCCTGAAAATGTTAGGCAAAAAAATCAAACCTCCTTAGTTCAATACCAGGAAATTAATATGAAATTGTAAGTGAATACCTGTATTTAATGCTGATCAAGTATTTCCCAAAATGGTAGTCACACTTAGGTAAAATGTTCTTATGATTGAGAGAATAACTGTTAGCACACAAGTGGAAAAGGATATGCACAAATAAAAGTACTGCATGGCAGTGTAATATTAATAATATTAGTTACCTTAACTGCAGATGGCAAGCTTAGTTTGAGCAATATCTATATGTAACTGTGTAGTCTGTAGTTGGGCTGATGTTCCTAGGCTAGGATGTGGGAGAGAGATCATTACAAAAGGTACAGGTTCATGGCTGCAAATTCCCTGGCTTCTATCAGGTGTTTACTTAGGCCCTAGAAAAACGATGCTGTATAAACATTTCTGGTCAGAACTGTTAAATGACAGCTTAATACTAACATACATTCTTTTTCCTGTACCCTCCTACCACCCTCCTTCAGTATACTGGAATATATTAAAGGATTGTAGAATTAAAGCAAACTAACTTGTTTAATCTAGTGTCTCTTTTATTTAGTTTTATTGTCCATATGCTCCTTACTTTGTGATCCTAATCCAGATGATCCTTTAGTACCAGATATTGCACAGATCTACAAGTCAGACAAGGAAAAGTGAGTATAACATACATAATTGTGTGTGTGGTACTTGCAGATGGCTATCTGCCGTGCACCTTCAATATTAACTTTAGCAATACTCTTTTCCTAGATTTCCACAGGATTAGCTTTTTAAATATTGAGAATAGTGATGGCAAGTAGAAAACTGTAGGCATACACAGCTGTTGGTAACTAATTTTTTGTACTTAATTACATAAAACCTCATGTTTTTGTGTAACAGATTTATTGCATGAAAAATTATTTTCCCAAATATGAGTTATTTGTTGCTACTGCAATCCTCTGGTTGTAAAACCTGTACAGAAGAATTTTTGACCTTCTATTTAACTGAGTGAGTTACTTGGTACCTATTTTTCAGTGTTGAGCCATTGAAGCCTTCTTGCAATGTATGCAGTGGCCTGTGGCTCAACACATGCCAGAGATTCAGGAAGATTTGAATATTGCTTTTACCTTGAGCAGTAAACAGCAAAGGAGTGATGTAGAAGTTACATGGACATCTGTGGTCTAGTATTTCTCTGCCTAGACTAAGAATTATTCAAATGGCCTTTTTCTCACAGTTCAATGTCTGGTATAGGCAAATCATATAACTTCTGAAGTGCTTGAATGTTGTAGCTCATTCTGCAAAGTAGATAGTGTTCAAGTTGAGGATGTTGTGCATCAGCTTCTCCCCATTTGTGGCTCAACTTTTTCTCCACCTACCTACTATTAGTGATTTCAGCTGTTGTGCCTCCTGTTTGTGAAGGAAGTGAAATGAGGGATGGTTTTCCATCTCCAATTCTCAAAATTTAACCATTGCTAGTGAAAGGGAGAAAATACATAGTCTTGATTATAGCTTTTTCTTCAGCTATTAAATTTTTGATGATCACCTATTAAATTTATTTTTGTTTTATCTTGGATTTAGGAAATGAAAGATATGGCTGGTTACCCCTGAGCATTTTCTATGAGTATTTTATTATAAGTTAAGATCCAAAGACTTGTATGGTAGCATATTCTCAAGAAGAAAACCAATTAGTACATGAATTGGTATACTGATCTTAAGAAAAAGAGTTAAAAACTTGTCAGCATTTTTCTCTGGATGACTCAAGAAAGTGAATCTAGTCTGAAGAGTAGAATGTAGCAAATGTAAGGACCAGAGTGGAAGCTATCAACTCTCTAAGGACATTTACCCTTGGGATTATGGAATTATAAGATAATCAGCTTCATACCAGAAGGAAAAGACTCAAGACTTAAAACCTAGTAAAAAATGCTTTTCAGAAAATTTTCTTTTCAAGTTCTGAAATGCAGCTGGCAGTACAGAACTGAGAATAAAATCCCAGTTAATTATACTGAATTTTGTGGAACTACAATATGTAAACTTTGGTAGACTCTTAATAGCATATGCCTTTAGGAGTAATTGACAACAAATTCCTCTTAAGGTGCAAATAAGGGAACCAGTTATGAAATACAAATGAAGGATGCACAATGCTACACAATTCAATGCAAACCTGTGAAGTTGGATTTGAGTGTGAATAGCTCTGATACATAACTTTAGAAACTGAATGTGTAGTGGGTATATACTTCTTGGCTTTTAGACTGTTTTCATGTTCTTTGACTCTGCTCAGAGGTGAAAAGCTCAGTAACACCTGTATTAAGTAAATACGTGGCCACTGTCAATGTATCACTAACAGCTCTTCACTGTAATGCCTTCTTTCTGCACATACAGATACAACAGACATGCAAGAGAATGGACTCAGAAATATGCAATGTAAACTTTTGAAGACATTTTCATACACCACAGAGTACTGTAAATTCTAGTTTTTTTCAAAATTAGAAGGAAATGGAGCACAGTTTATGGTTTCAATGTGACACCCCTTGAATTTTTTTTCACCCATGTAAGTGTGTTTCTGGAGCAAGAGAGAGCAAACTTCCAAAAATAACCTTATGACTTTGATAAGAATATTTATCCTCTTTGTATGCTTTGCAGAAGACATTTATTATAGTTTTTAAGAGTTGGACACCTGCATCTTCAGACTACAAGATCTATAATTCAGTTGTAAATCAACGAAATTATTTTTGCTGGAAAAAGTAGCTGTTTTTATGTGATGAATACTGTATGTGTGTCATTGAAGTATGTTGTCTGTTTCATAAGTGTGTTCAAGTTTCTTTTTGTTAGTTCTCGTATATAATTTGTATTTTTTTACTGTATAGACTATTTTATTTACAATGTAAGTCATTTCAGTTTAGACTTGCTTGTGCACAGTATTGACAAGATACAACTGCTAATAGTGAAAATAATTGGAGTATCTCACCCATTAGAATATTCTGAAGACTGACTGCAGACTTCTTAAAACCTAAAATGATCTTTGCACTGTAAATCTTTGTATGCTGATTATGGAGAAACACTTGGTTTTGATTCTGTTGCATACTTGACTTAATTTTATTGCAATGTGAACTAATTGCACTGGTATGTAGAAAGATATGTAACTGTTTTGTTGCTATTCACAATGATTTTTGATGTGTGGGCAACATAATACTATCACAGACCTTTTACAAATCCAGATGTAGCCTTTTCCATATAAATAAAATAAATTTTCTACTTTCCTTGGCTATTTTTTTTATCTTAACTCATGCATATCCTTAAAGTACTTGTTCCAACATTCTAACAGAGAACTGCCAGTAGTGTGTATGTGTCTTGTAGACAGAATGTCCAATAAAACCATGCATCATGTACTACTTAGAACTGGGCTCTAAGTTAATTTTCATGCTTGTTCTAGCCTAGTGGATTTAGCATACCATGCCCATTGTTGGATAGAGGATTTCAAATAGGTTAGTGCCATGCTACACCAATATTCATCTACAGAGTTTGTTAAGGTGGTATATTTGCAATATCAGAATGTTACAGTAAACTCACACTTGAAAGTAACTTTTCCATTACCTTTCATTTCAGTTGCTTCAAACTGTGCATGTGGAAAACCAATAGTGCTGGAGAAGAGCAATCTGTTCTTAAAACAGATCAAAAGCAGAAAAACTCTTGATTTCCTACCATTCATTCTTCTTGGTTATTTGAAAATAAAAGATGTCTAAATTTTTTTAATCTGTATCTTGCACATGAAAGAAAAATTACTTTCTGCTGGGAAATCTGTCATCATAACATACATTTTTAACATGACAGATATATTTGATTTGGGATTTTTTTTTGATAGTTGTTTTTTATTTGAATATGCATCAAACTGGAATGTGGGGAATGGGTGGTAAGCGTGCACGGTAGGAGGTTTTATTCCTACCAGTGGGATATTAACTTCATGTTTCCTGATTTACTCACCTTAAGTTGGTCACATATGGGAAAATGTCATTTCTGTGCTAGTTTTATCTGTGATGTCATGGTGACATTTGAAACAGCAGCTTGATTGCAAGTGGTTCTAATAATCTTAAAATATCCCTGTTCACTACATTTTTCAAGCTGAATAAATGGATTTTTTTTTTTTTTTTTTGTTACTGAGTGCTTCATTATATTTGAACTAGGGCAATGCAGCTAGGAAAGCAAAGACAACATTTGCTCAAATGATTGTAGAAAACTGACCATCAGAATGTGTTCACAGTTTTTATTTTTTTCTAGGTAAAATAGCAATCTCTTTGTACTAGAAGTTATTTAAGTTTTTGGAATATCTGTATAGAACTGTGTGAAATCAGATGTTTGACTTGGTTTCTTTTGGTTTATCAGTTTGTGTTAGGGATAGTTTGAAAACATTTATACTTTACCTGGCAGTGTTTTTGCTTTGTGCCATGCATGACTGACTTTGCACCACAGTATGAAACCAGCAGGAGGACTAAAAACCAACCAACACCCATGTGTAGGACATACTAAGCATATGTAAATATTAAAAAAGGAACTTGTCTTATGATCATGCTGGTTTAGAGGTGTGAAGCTAAGTCTTTGGTTCTTATGACAATCCTAGCAGTTCAGCCTTTCTGCTTTTGAAATTATCGGGATGAAATGATAAATACATTATTGAAGACTTCAGTCATGCTATGAAGTGGCTGGGTTCAATCTGTGGAAATACTTCCACTACTGCCCCTTCAGAGCTCCTCGGTTAATGCTTTTTTATACAAATTCTATTTCCAGGGCTGAAAAGTTTACTTTATTCTGTGCTATGTACTGCGATGGGGAAAAAAAAAAGTAAATCTTCCCTTTTCCCCAAGAACTGGTCGGAGCAGTGGCGCCTGCTGTTTCAGACACAGCGGCGCCCTACAGCTCCCGTTGCGAAGGGAACAGGGAAGCCGTGGGGTTTGCTTTTGGCCACACCTCAGCCACAGAATCAGTTACTCAGTGCCCACTCGGGTTCTGACCCCTACTACCGTTCCTGCCTGCGTGTGCTCCTGGGGGCGCACACAGCGAACCCGCCCGCGGTGCGGAACCTTCGGGGCCGCGGGCTCACCTTGCGGCGGTGTCACCTTGAGGTGGTGTTCCCTTTTGTGGCGGTGTCACCTTGTGGCGGTGTCACCTCGANCGGGGCTCCGGTACCACCGCCGCCGCCGGAGCGGGGCCGTGGCCCGCGCCCCCCGGAGCGGGGTGAGCCGGGAAGCCGGAGCAGCGATCCCTTTGTAAACCCGAGCCTCGGGAGCGATCTGAAGTCGTGATCTCAGACCCAACCCGGCTGTTTACCCGTGCCACGCCCCCAGTGAATCCAGCATGGATTCACATTGCCTGCACGTGCCTGCTTGGTGTTCCGTGCTTCCTAAGTCAACAACGTGAACGTGTGTAATTTTAAAATGCTTGATGAAATACCTCGCCTGGGTAATACATGTTAACAATGATGTATGACTCTCAATTATTTTTGGGCTCTATGTATTTGAAGTACATTTTTGCTGATATTGTGAGCTGTGTGTGATTTTGAGGCTTAGTAATTGAAAAATTGCAGGTACTGGATTGCATCACTGTATATGGGAGAAAAAGTAAGTGTATTTAGAGGAAAATGATTTTCTGTGAATATGTTTGATTTACTATCAAAAACTTATAGGCAGTGCAGTGACTCTTGCCAGAGAGCTGCAGAACAGAAGGATAAGCTGGTTTTGAAATACTGTTGAAGGTTAAAATGTTTAAAGAACTATGGTCATATTGGGCAAATCCTGAGGAAGATTTAAGTAGGGAAAACCATTTGCTACCCTGTTTAGCTCACCAGTTCAAGAGTTCCACACTCTCATATAGAACTGGAAATTTTACTTGTGGTTTCTTCCCTGCTCCTTCCTCCAAATTCAGACCACCTTGCATTGTACAGAAAAGGATCCAGCTGAAAAGGCAAAAAAAATGAAATTGTTGTGGAGTAATAATAGCTGCCTTGAAATGGTGCCTCAGTTTATTTACTGCATGTTGTGTTCCGGGTGAGCAGTGACTCTTCCCCATCCCCCAAACGTTGCAGTGCCCTTTAACTGCCACAGTGAGTTAGTTTTATGAAAGGACAAAAATGCATTTGTGCAGGAAGATGATACCTGTGACAGCTTTCCTTGGGAAAAATTGAAGAAGCTTATTAAAGATACAATGTTGATATTTATTTCTGGGCTTTCTTTTTTAACCTACAGAAGCGAGCAACACGGAACTGGTTAAAAAATTAGCAGGTGCGTGGAAGGAGTTACCAGCATCACAGAAGCAGGTAAGGTTGTATCTTTTCCCTGAGTACTTTGAATTCTACAGGTGGTTTTTTTTAATTTGGTTTGGTATCTTGTGGTTTTTTTTATTTAGTCTGGTGGGTTTTGTTGGTTGTTTGGTTTGTTTTTAAAGGGCTTGAAAAAGTACATGTGTACAAAGGTTCAGACATCACAACAGTTGGGAGAATTGGGAGCTTTGAATAACTCAGGGGAAGTGTGGTGGGGTGACCCTGGCTGAATGCCAGGTGCCCACCAAAGCCACTCTGAGCTGCTCTCCTCAGCTGGGCAGGGGAGGGAAAATGCAGTAAAACATTTGTGGGTCTGAATAAAGCAGGGACGGGTCCCTCACCAGCTACTGTCAGGGCAGAGCAAACTTCACTTGGGGAAATCAGAGTAGGATAATGAGAAATAAAAACTCATATCCTAAGACACCTTTCCCCCTACTGTCCCCTCTTCCCAGGCTCAACATCACTCCCAATTTCTCTGCTTCCTCCTGACAGCAGTGCAGGAGCACAGGGAATGGGGGCTGGGGTCAGTCCATCGTGTGTTGGGCTGACCTCAGCTGCTCCTTCCTGTTCAGTGGGAGAATTTGGGCTCCTTTCCTCAGGGGACAACCTCCATGAACTGCTCACAATGTGAGTCTTTCCCATGGGCTGCAGTTCTTCAGGAGCTGCTCCAGCATGTGTCCTTCAGGAACAGGCTTCACACAGGGGGTCACAGCCCCCTTTGGGCATCCCCCTGCTCCACTGTGGTCTCCTCCACGGGCTGCAGGTGAGCTCTGCCCCCCCTGGGCTGCAGGGGCACAACTGCCTCACCACGGGCTGCACCCCAGGCTGAAGGGGAGCCTCAGCTCTGGTGCCTGGAGCATCTCCTGCCTCTCCTTCCCTGACCTTAGGAGCAGTAGAAGTGTTCTTCTGACATGGTCTGCCTCCTTTCTCTGGTTGAATTTGTGCCGTTTTCTTTTTCGCCTTCTTAACTCTGTTACCCCTGAGGTGCCACCACCGTCACTGGTGGCCAATAGCAGGTGCCACTTGGAGCTGGCTGGCCTTGGCTCCATCAAGCTTCTCATAGGAGCCATCCCTGTACCCCCCTCACCACCAGAATCTGGCCATGCAAACCCAATACAGGAAGATAGTTTGCTACTTGTACTTGCACTTGTATGTGACCTTGGCTTTGATAGTTTTAATCTGTGGCCAGAGAAATGACAGCTCTTCTTCCACGTGGCTGTGGGGCTGCAAACCAATTCCTTCTCCTTTTTGAATGGCAATATTGCATTACATGTGCAATGCAAGTTTTGTAAAGTTGTTCTGCTCTCATGTATATGATAGGTGAAACCCCAGTTAATTTTAATGGAAGGACCAACTTTTTTTGTTTCGTGTAAATTTGTTTAAGAGTCATCAAATTAAGTCATAAGTAGTGAAGTTTCTCTGAGTGGCAGTTTCAAGGGATAAAGTAAAGCAACTCTAGGACTTGCTGATCATTGCTGGATTTAAATGCCATTTATAGCAAAGTAATGATTGTTCTTTGAGTGCAGCTAGCAATTAGAGGCAGTTAGGAACTAAATTCCATTTCCTAAAGGAAATATTTAGTAGACTTGAGGTGCTCTCACATCCTTTGAGGACTTCTCACTCTGTGTACCTTTCCCTTCTCTGAAATGTAGAAGAGGGAATCAAACAGATGAAAATCTGATATTCTGGTGTAAGTTTTTCAGTTTGTAATTTTTCTACTCATAGGTTAGAAGTGTTAGCTTGTCTAATGGTCAGGTGCTTCTGACTGAAAGCATCTCGCTTAAGTTAAGGCTGGTGGTGCTTTGTGCTGTAGGTTTATGAGGAAGCAAGAAAGACAGACTGGAAAAGATACGGAGAGCAGATGGCTGCTTATAAAGCCCAACTGACTCCAGCCCAGGCTGCGGCTTTGAAAGAGGAAAGGAGAAAACAACTGGCAAGGAGAAGATCAATCAGGGCAAAAAGAGTAAGTATTTCGAAGTTCAGGTTTCTTTTCTCTCAAGGAACCTGAAGTCTGTTTGTCTAGTATACAGAACAGAGTTGAAGCATGTTTTAGAAATAGAAAAGCAACTCAGAATAGAAAAAAACACACAACATACACAAACCCCCCAAAATGCCATGGACTAAAATAATTACTGGTGTTAGCAGCTCGTTTAGTGGCTTTCCCATTCTTGAAGAGCACAGAACTAGCATGGATCTTTGTACTTAGAGGTAGCTTCTCTAGGCTTTTTTTCTCCCTATTTCTAGAGCTACCAAAGAAGGGATAGGCACTAAAAGACATTTGGACCAGCAACACTTTTTTCGGATGGGAAGACATCCAGAAATGGCTTTTCACAAAGACCTTGTATCTGTTACCTCATTAGGCCCTACAAGGTAGCAGCTGTTTGAAGTAGCCTTTTTTCCTTCTTTTTTTGGACTCAGCCATTGTGTAGCTGCTGCTGTGACATCTGTTTGTGTCCTTTACTAGCATATTCATAAGGACCACCTTCCCTATTCCTTTTGGCTGGTTTATGTATAAATCCTTAGAGACAGAACCATCTGTAACAGTACAATATTTTGGTTTGTCTGGACAGATCAAAGGGGTTACATATTGCTTATTTCTGTGAATTAAACTGTGACATTGCCCTAATTGGCAAAAGCAAAACAAATTTGGTTTAAAAGACCCCTATTTAGAGGGAGTTTGTAATCTTAATGATTCTGCTGATCCTTTTTAGAGGATGGCACCACAAGGAATTCAGTTGGCATATCTAATACCTAAACAGATGTTAATTTACAGCACCTAGACTCCAGTGGGAATGTCAGGACTGGAGAAAACAGGAAGTGTAATTGCATCTATAACTTGTTGTACTTTCATTCTCTAGCCATCATCCCTGTAGGCAAAGCATTCTGATAGCAGAAACACAGTTCTCTTCCACCTTCTCACCTCCCATAGATAAGTGTCTGCCCTCTTCTCTGCACACAGGCAGTATTTCACACCAGAAACTGAAGTCTTACTGAAGAATAATAGAAAATCTGTCATCATGACTTCCTTACAGAGTTGAATTTAGTAGCACTCTCTGGTTTCTGGAAGACTTAGCTGAAGTAAGAATCAATTTTAAATGCTTTTTCAACAGCTTGTGAAAACTCAAGTTGTTAGCTTTTGTAGTTTAACATTAGTTTTGAAAAGCACTAAGAGCATCTTGACATACAGTCCAGTTTACAGAATAAAACACCAAAGAAAGAATTTGTGTTTGATTTTTGCATAAAATATAAAGATAAATACTGAGTTTAGTTTTGGAACAAATGCATGCTTGGCAGATGGAATAACTTCTCTTGTTGTTTTTAAAGGAATTGAATCGGCTTGGAAAACCTAAAAGAGCTCGTAGTGGCTTTAACATCTTCCTGTCAGAAAATTTTCAAGAAAGTGAGGGAAATTCACCTGTGGTAAGCCAGGAAAGATTCTTTTTTTATTAAATATATCCATTGTATTCAGAAAAATATAGTTTAGATTCTGTCATTTTCAGAGATAGTGTTCAGTAGTTCACTATCTGGATGCTGCATTGCTTAGGTTTTTTTTTTTTTTAAATGGCAATCTGGCTATACTGCTAGCATGGCCTGTATAAAAAAGTGCTGTGTGGGTATACAGAATTAAAACATTTTTGCTATTTTTTGCACTTCAGTGTTACAGACTTTATCTGTTCCTTTTGTAAGGAGAGAATTATCCTTCCCTTTGTTTTGATGTAGAAATACAGTTTTTCAAAGAGCTGTGGTGGTGTGCTCCTGTTCTGGCAGCAGCAGTTTATTGTACCTCCTGTAGTTCAGCTGGTGTTATGGGAATACAAGAGTTCCTCAGCAAACTCCCAAGTTCTGCACTGAACTGTGCTTTGGGGTGGTTTAAGTTACACTGGTGGATTATAGCACTTGAGGTGCTGGAGACCCCACCCTGTGTGCCTCATGCGTTCCTTACCCTACACATTTAGTCACTAAGTCGGGATGGTGGACATAGTTTGTTCCTCAGTTTCCCATGTACAAGGCAGGTTCCTCCAGTCAGCTGAGGCCTGCACTGTAAATGTGGCTCAGAAGATGCCCAGAAGCTTGTTTTGAACGATATAGTTTATTATTTACTTAGATTAAAAGCATAAATAAGGGGAAGCAGGCTTTTGTGCTTTTTTGCATTGGTTTATGCTTGACTATCACTCATGCAGTATTTATCTGTACCCCTCTGAAGTCAGTCTACTCCTAAAATAACTCTAATGTATTGCATGTTCTGTGTCCCCTAGGCAAAGCTGAAGAAACTATTCGATACGTGGCAAAAAATGTCTGCTGCCCAAAAGCAGGTATGTCAGAGGATTTGAATGAGGCTCTGATCTAATCAGAATTAAAAACTGGAGTCAAAATTGATATATTCATACAAAATTTTGAACTCAGTTGCTGAAATTATAATACTGAGGAAAATACTCCAAGATCTTTATGCATCTTGAAAAAGATTGTCATTACCTTTATTCCAGTAGTGACCATTTAATTCATAGTGTTGTTGAAATGTGAGTCAGTGGGATAGGATGGAAGTTTGGTGTGCCTTAAAGTGGATGCTAAGCAACATCTAGAAAAGAAGGTGGAATAATATGCAACAATTAGATTTTTTTATAATCATCCATAATATTTTTAAACACCAGCAGAAGAATTTGCTGCTCCTGGAAAGACTTCTTACAGGGGAAAGTCACAGAAATCCACCAGTGATGTGCACAGGGTAACTTATTAACTTTGGTTGTCTGGGGGATAATTTTCTGCCAGCTTTCTGAGTGCATTGAACTATGAACCTGTAGATGAGCAATTCAAAAGTGGAGGGGTGCTGTACTGGAATCTAAACTAAACCTTGACATTTTCAGGTATTCTGCACCCTGCTGTCCTTCCCCCTGAATGCCCTTCTTCCAGGTGGTTTTCAGTGTGTATTGAGGACATACCCTAGGTTCATGGTTCTTATTTTCATGTAGAAAAATAATTTGAAATAATTCCACAGCAATATCTATTCCTGTGCCTCACTTAGTCTAGCTGTCTCAAACTAGTGCTCAAATAAAAAAGCCTTAACTGTTAGTAGCAGAACTGAATACATTTCCTCTTCAGGAATGGCCAGCTGCTGACATAACTGCAATTTAGTGCTAAAGCTTTGTATTTTTCTGCAAGTTTGATTTTTTTGGTTATTTTTTTCAATTAGCAGGGGTCGAAAGCAAATGCCTGGGCTGGTCACTGCACAGGTGTTGTTCTAAGTCACCTTTGTGTCATGGTAGTTTTCCAGAAAAAGCTCCTTCTGTAACTTCTTGATACCTTATTTTCTTTCAGCCATACATGCAGCTTGCTGAAGATGATAAGGTTCGGTATGAGAATGAAATGAAGTCATGGGAAGCAAAAATGATTGAACTGGGACGTGAAGACCTGGTGCGTTCCAAAAAGCAAAGGTTAAAAAAGAAACCTGCTGAAACTGCAAAGAAAACTGAAACAGCCAAAGCTTCCTCAGGAAGAGGAAAAAAGACAAAATTAAAAAAATCCGAAGAATAAAAAATCCCCTGTGATTGTCTTATTTCTGTCCTGCTGCATTAATGCTGCAGTCAGCATTAGCACTGAAATTTGGAAAACCCATGAAGGGCCCTTTGGAAAGGTGATCAGGTAAGAGAGGAGTTACTGTCTCTCAGAACTGACTGAAATAATCACTGTAGGTGTAGCCTGAACTGTAGAATAGCAATCGATTAATCAAGCTGTGAATACTGATACCCACTGACATCAGCAGTGCTCTCCAGTAACGGTTGATAATATCCAGCTTTTATAAGGTATTTTTTAATGAAAAAATAAAAAGTATTCTTTCTTTACGAAAGAATATTCTGCAATGTTACCATCTAAATTCTGTAAAGAGCTGAAATCTGAGTTAACACTGCTGTGTTTTATTCCCTCCATGTTATTGGTAGTGAGATGTTCTACATTTCAACAGGCGCAAGAAACATAAAATGCTAGCTTTTATTTTATGCATCTGTCTTTTTGTACCTGTTAATCTGTGTATGCCACTTCTGTTGCATTTAAAGACCATGTGAGTTTTGTATGAACATACCTTTATTGGACTTTGATTTTGTGGTTTTGTTTAGATACATACCAACATTTTTGTGTTGCTGTTGTCACATTTGGGACGACCTAGAAGGAAAAGAAATATGTGAACTGCTTGGACTTTGAGTTTTGGTGTAATAAACACAGGTATTTTGAAGAGGTGGCTGGTTTCTTTCCTGGGGTTTCTCCATCTTAGTTAAAGTCTCATAGATATTTTGAGGAGTCTGTTTTTAGAATGCAGGCCAACTTTTTCAGTATTTGGTGCATCTCATCTGTTCTGACCCACAAAATATTCATGGAATTCTAGAAAGGCTTGGGTAGGAAGGGTCCTTCAAGATCACATGGTTCCCACATCTCTCCCATAGGAAGGGATGCCACTCACTAAATGAGGTTGCTCAGGGCCCCATCCAACCTGGCCTTGTTGTCACATAAAAAGGGGCGTTTTCCTCAAACCCTTTGTGTTTGACCAGTCTGTCAATGCCCTAGGGTTGACTGCAGAAATAAATTGGAAGCAGGTATAGACAAGCACTGAGTGCCAGTGCAAACCAGCTTGAGATAATCATTCAGTGCACATAGAGTCACAGAATATCCTGAGTTGAAGGACCTATCAGGATCATGAAGTCCAACTCCTGGCCCTGCACAGGACGTCTCAGGAATCCCCCCTATGCCTGAGAGTGTTGTCCAAACATTCCTTGAATACTGACAGGCTTGGTACTTGACCACTGCCCTGAGGAGCCTGTTCCGTGCCTGAGCACCCCTGGGGTAAGAACCTTCTCCTGATACCTAACCTAATCTTCTCTGACAGCTCCAGCCACTCCTTCGGGCCTTGTTACTGGTCATGAGAGTGAAGAGATCAGTACCTGCCCCTCCAATGACCCTCAAGAGTATAATGAAGACCTCAGTGAGGTTTCCCCTTCTATCTCCAGTTTCCCAGGCTGAACAAACCAAATGACTCAGACATGCTGAGGCCTGAGCAGCAGGCCTCAGCCAAAGCTGACTTACAAGATGAAACCTGGGCATTATGTGACTGACACCATCAGTATTATTTAGCTAAAAATAGATGACTGGGACACTTCTGCCAGCTGTTTCACACCAAACCAGCTGCTTTAGAAACTTTCACATAACCTGTAGTTATCTGCAAGAAATGTATCATTCTAAGCAATTTGCACAACTGATACGAATAGGCTTGCTTGTAGGATATTTTAGGGGAAACCCAGCTGAGGCCAAGCCCTGGTCCCCTGCTGGATGAGAAGTGGGCCAGCAGACCCAGGTGCTTCTCCTGAGCTTTTTGTCCTGGACTTTTAGTGTGTGAGCAGTCCCTGGTGCTGTTCTGTTTGGATCCTGACTCTGGGAGACTGAAGGCTTAGGATGGTACCTAGATCTGAGAAGGAAAGTGCTGACAGTAGGGTGTGACCTGGTAAATCGATGGGTGCACCTGAAGTTGTAGGCAGCAAGAGCTTTCTCTGCTGGCAGCTTTCTCACTGAGCTCTGTTTTTGCCAGATGTTTTCAAGGTTGTGGCCAGACTCTGTGAGAGCAAAAAGCTTTGTTAGAGCAAAGGAGTTCGTGTTGCTCTCTCAGTGTGGCGCGAAGAAGGGTGTGCACTTGGAAGGGTAGGACTGGGGAAATCTTGTCCTGACACAGTTGATTGGAGAGCAGGGACGTTTCCAACTTGGCTCTGCCCAGGGCGTGGTTTCGAGCTGAGCTCGGTGCGGGTCCTTCTTTTGCGAGTTGACAGCGCCGTCCTGTGGTGGTTTTGATGAGCGCTGACAGTGCCCAGGACAAAGCCAAGGGCTTTTCTGGCCCAGCCCCATTCCTGTGGGAGCAGTTCATGGAAGAGCTCCACTGCGGATCTGGGCTCTTGGAGACACAATGTGATCTGCGGGAAAGAAAGAATTGCTTCATTGTTGGCTTTGCACTTTATAGGCTGCAAAACAAAAGGCAATTCCAGCATGGCCTCTTCGTTTTAGAACCCTTTCTATGCTCAACATGTAACACAAACCCACTGAACTCCATCAAACTCCCTGGAGATATGCACTTTCCCTCAAGTTCTATGTACCCTCTTGCACTCTAACTCTCGCAGCAGCTAACATCCAGCAACTACTCCTAAAGAAAAAGTTCCAGAGCAAAAAGCCATTTCTGGCCTTCATGGCCCCTTTGCAGTCTGTAAACTAGACAAATCACACTAGTGATCTGCATGCTCCTGCTTAACAATATATAGAGCATCTTCACATTCTGAGGGTGGCAGAGTCCATCATTAGAGCGAAGCAATTCCATCTGCAGTTCAGACAGAGTGGTGTGCCAGGAAAGAATACATTTGCTGACCTTCCCTCTACCCTGTAAAACCTGATTTCCAGTGCAGTCACTTTCACACAGCTTCAACATAGTCCACAGTCCAAGCAGCTGTATCTCACAAAGAAGAAAGTGTCAGGACAGAAGACATTCCTAAGGCAGCCATTTCTTCTAGCACCATTTAACTTGTGCACAGCATATTTGGAATACTCACTTTCCTTCTAACATATATGAAGTGGCTCATTTTTAACTCTCATGGTTGGGCTGCAAGCATAGAGCAGCTGCCCCATCAAACAGGCTGTACAAGTAAAAGTCAGTGTTGGGCTGCACCTTCCCCTTGCTGCATGTAAATCACAAACTCCCTGCTTCTCCCTGTGCTTCCCTTCTCCATTGCATCTACCATTGTGTTCTCTGCATCTCAAATCCTAGAGGTGAGTGCAATTGTTTCCACAGAGGGCTGGAAGAGGAACAGGTAGCAGCACAAGCAGCTCTCATTGAATTTGTTCCTTCTGACTGCTAATATGAGTTGGGCAAGCAAGCGTGCAGCAGCCATGCTCCTCTTGCAGCCTGGAACACTGTGCTCACAAGCACGGTGCTCGTGCAGCTTCGTTCATTTAACATATCGCACTTCCATTCCCCAGAGGTGAATATTTGTCAACTATTTCCCCCTGTTGCAGCTTTTATATGAGCCATAAAATAAGGAATGGAATATTTTGAACTGAACATTTATATTCTCTGGCACTCTTAACTGAGATATACATCCTACAACCAAACTTAACTTTCATTACTTCGAAGGATCCCAGTAGTTTTACTGTTTGGGGAAGTAATTCTACTTCATCAGAAACAGAACACCATAGAGGAAAATATATAATGCAGAACTTTATGATGCCCTCAGGCTTTGTATTCTTTGACTACAGGAAGAGAGGTAGGTTTTTTAGTGTAGTCTATAACAGAACTTCTTTCAAGAGCAGATCTATCTAAAAAAATTAAATCAGAAGAGCTTTGTTCAATCTGTGCTGTATGCCTGACATTCCTTGTATTAATGTGCAGGCAACCTACAACACTAATTCTTTTATTTCTTCTGCAGCTTTAACTAGTCATCAGGAACATACGAGGTGTGTAACTTTTTATTTTAAAAGAACATTCTCTAAGAACACAGGCCAGACAAAGCTAGCACTTAATTCCTTACATACTGAAGGAGTTTATAATCATTATTATGATAGTGCCAGTGTAGGAATTCAAAACAGGAGCACCCAGCACTAGGAACAGGCACAAGGAACATCAAAAGCAAACAGATACCTAGCAGAACACACTACAAAGGTAATTCCAAGTGCTCCCACTTATTTCCCTTTGCATGCATCTCATGGAAAGAAACTCTAAAATCCCTCTAGGATGACTTCCAGAAGTTCTGGAGTGCTGAAGCCCTGCCTTGGCAAGAGGCAGTGCTACTGGCAGATGCTTCAGGTCACAGCCTCTGGCAGGCCTTCCTTCCCTTCCCCAGGCAGATTTGTAATCAAGTTTTCTTGGCCAGCTGGCACACAGCTGGCCACCACAGCTGTAACAGCATTCAGAAACACAAGCTTGTCTTTTGGGTAACCCTGACTTTCTGCTTCATTTAACACCCCTTCTTCCTGCACACAATATAATTTTAATCTTGCTTGGTTCACAAACCCATAAAGAAAAATGTCATTCTCATTTTTGCCACTCACACTATGACAAGAAAAAGTAACTTAATAACTGCATCTTTTTTCTTATCATTATAATGCATGTGAACCACTTACAAAGAAAGGAGGAGGAAGAAGGCTCCTGGCATTTCCTTGAGACAGTGTTCTCATTTAACAAGACCCTTTGTTTGCAAACACAGCTGGAAAACAAAACACCAGGACATGAGTGACCCACTCCTGAAGATGCTTAGGTAAAGTGGTCTCCCCTACCCCCTTGAAAAAAAGCAAAATATTTTTTATTTGGAACAACATAGTTAGGTAATGTGTGGAATACTATGCTCCAATAGAGACAGCCATGGCAAAACCAGGTTTTTTCACCTCCCACTAATACTCCAGGACCTCTGTGCTGCTCAGCACACTGACACTAACCAGTCTCAGTGCTGTTCCACTCTTGAGTGAAATGCTCATACAGGTCATTGACAGAGCAAGGGACCCACGAGCAGCATTTGAGTAGGGTGGCCCAGTGGCAGGCAAGAAAGATGTTTTCCATGTAGAATACTTAAGAAAAACCTTTTAACAATCTTACCTGAGATATACACTGGTTTCCTGCCCAGTTTATCTGACAAAGGGCCAAATGTGATATTTCCAGTGAGCATTCCAGCAAAAAACAGGGATGATGCAAGGCTTAATTTGTAGGCTTCTTGTTCAATTAGGTACCACTATTAAAAAAAAAAATCCTTATTAAAAGTATGCCCTTCCCCCATAATAAAAACTATCAAAATTATTCTCTTATTTCCCACTTCTTGTTTTATATTCCATTTAAGTTTTATTCAAAGTTTAACAAGTAAGCCAACAGTAGTCATATTCTTTCCTCCATAACAGATTCTAACATGTCTCCTCCTGGAAATTTCATTGTAATAAATTAAAATTGTTCCACGTGGTAAGCAACATTACTTGCACCCCAATTCCCAAGCTTTGGAAAGGCAACTTATCTTAGGCTATTAAAACAAGGACCTGTGAAAAGCATAGCTATTTCACCACTAAACCAGCACAGTTATTTCAATGAGCAGGTATTAAAATTTCTTCATTAAGAAGTATAATGCACATTCACTGTTGCAGTACTTAGAGAGTTAATGCTGTGCTTTCTGAACAATAAGTGATCCCTGGTGCCTTTCCTCAGCACACACATGTTGAACTCTTGAAGAGAACCAGAAAGGGATTACAGCAAAATGTCTTGGTTCATAAAAATGCTCAGAACTAGTTATGGGCTACTCATTGGTATTTCAGTATCTTATTGTGCACATGCATTTATAATAAAAAAAAAAAGTTTAAAATAAATTATAGGTTTCTTTATAAAATATATTTTCTACCTCATTCAAAATCTAAACTGAGGCAGCACAATCACAAATCATCAAACAGAAGAAAATTAACTGAGAGTGGATTGAAAATACTATTTCCCAATGGGGCAAGGCACACAGACAGCTTGTACAGTGATTAGTTCCTGAAGCAGAACATAAGAGCCACTCTGGAGTTTTTTTGAGAACACTGTCCCTGCAAAACCAGAACAGAACTGAGAATATTTAAGTTCCATTAAGTTTAATCTCCATCAACAAAATAAAGGAAATAAACTTTACAGAAGCAGCTCTTGCAGGGCAGAACAAGAGAAAAGATTGCTTTTACAAACTGGTACTTTTGCTGCTTAGTGGCTGCATGTTTATATTTTAACAAGTCTGATATAGTGATCTGTGAAGAATGTAACTTTTAAAAGAATGCAGCTATCTGCTTTATTTGCACAAAGGGAGCTTGTTAAATATTCTTCAAAATTAACTGTAGCTTGCCAACAAAAATGTTGCCAAGGAGAGAAAGGGCTGCCAAGAGAGGAGATTGGTCCAGGCAGGATGCACAGGGATACAGCCACATCTCCCCAGCAAACAGGCACTCAAAGGGGAGCTGCAAGAGACCCCCCAGAGAAGAGCAGAACAGCCTGGCAGTTGTTCCATCGTGGTTTGAACAAGGGAACAGCTTTCCTTCCTTCATGACCTCAATTTTAAGAGAAGCATTGTTTTTCATCAAGGTTTAATCTAGACTAGATAATTGCAGGCCTCTACCAAAGGTTTATTTTGCTCGGTAGCCTTCTCCAAAGGCCAGGAGATTGTCCTGCCAATTCACTGATCAATTTGAACTACTATAAATGCTCTCTTCACCCAGGGGCTTGCAGAGTAACACCTAAAAGCTCCGCATCCTATGAACAGCACGAGAAACTCCCTTCAAGTTAGCAGGAAGAGAGACATTAACCATTATTAATTAAACGTGGCAAAAAAAAAGGGGTTTGACAAAAGCACAGCGGGTGGCCATTGGTACAGTTCCTTCAAGACTAACACACATGGTTATGGCTGCATTTTTCCTAGCATTACATTTGTCTACAATCACACTAACTTCATACAGGGTTTTAGGTTTGCTTTGGGGCTTTTTTAAGAAGGCTTTTTCCTCAGCCATATAAAGAAATTTTATTGTTTAAGGCAGTAAGGTAGGATGACTTTCCCTCAGTATTCTTAGTTTATTTTTACTAAAATCAGTAGAAAGATTGGCTGGGGTGGTGCAGCTCCCTGAGGAAGCAGTCAGTGCCATGCAACATAGTGAGTGTGGTACACTGGAAAAGCTAAGTGAGGGTCAAAGTGCTGCTTACCTTGGAACTGTTACAGCCTGGAAAAGTGAACTTTCTAAATAATTTCTAAGCTTCCCCATCCACGTAGCCACTGTACATTAGCAGACAGCAGTGAAATCCTAGGTTTTGAATTCCTTGTAGTCTCTGCTCCAGCTGCTTTCATGATTCCTATCCTAATGCAAACAGAGCAATCTGTTGCTGAACTTTGGCAAAGGCAGGCAGACATAAGACAGGCTCCCATTCTGTTCCTGAATACATCTACAGAAAGGAGGAAAATAATTTTGGAAGTCTATTGATTTTACAATATGTACTAGATTTCCCCTCATGTTCCACCATTTGTTTTCCCATAATAGTGGGGAAAATACACAGTGCCTCAGAACTTAAAAATAACCCCAAAACCAAAAACAACAAAAAAAAACCCCCACCAAACAACAACAACGAAACACCCCAAAAACCTGTCACCACTGCTGCTGCTGAATATTTAACATTTTAACCTAAGATGTACATACCAGCACTAGTTTTGAATTATCATATTATTCCCTGATTGGGTCTTACCAGCATCACGTTAAAAAGCAGGAAGGCAGCTTTTAGTTCACATTCAGGAGTGCTCCCACTACCTGCTAAATGTCAGTTGAAGAAAGACAGGAAAAAAGAGTCAGCATTGCCTTCTGACATCCACAATTTCTTGGCAGGGTGCTTGTACTGCATGAACTTTTCTGACATCAGGAACTGAATCACTGCAGGGTCCCTTAAGAGTCAGTCTGTGCTTCCGGGATGGATTTTCATAATGCTTAAAAACTATTTATTGCTACTGCCTTTTAAATCTTTCTCCTCAATTAACCTTATCAAGAAATTCTTTTATTTGAGGAACTAAGCCAGGAAGCCTTGCAAACAAGGCCCAGAAAATGTGGTTACTGAGGTTTCTGCTTGGGTTTTGGTAGCAGTGTTAACAGATGACTTGAAGGGAGGTTTGAAAAAGGAAAGGGCCAAATTCATCTGTGCATCTCCTCCTCTGGATTACCAGAAGAACTCTGACTAGGGAATACAAAATGAAATCAGTTTGATGTCCAGCAGTTCCCCAGGAAGTTACACTCTTTCAGGACACTGAACATCTCAATTTTCATTTACTCTGAACCAAACACCTAATCAAACCAGGTGACACTACAGCATGTTCAAGTTGCCTTTAGCAGGGTACATTTCATTTCAGCCTAAATCAGCTTCAGACTTCATGGCAGAACCTCAAGGGCAGTTTAGTCATACTTTAAAGAGTTTTAAAAGTCTCTCCAAAGTTCAGATAGGTTGTTTTTGTGCTTGAACCATTATAATAAGTAACAGAATACAGATTACACAGTGATTAATTTGTTAATAGTAATTCAGGTAATAAAATATCCACTGCATCTTGCTCAAAGCAGCATTTATTAAAGACAGCATCAAGATAAGTCAATATATAATGAAGTTTCCATCCTGTAAATATGTAAACAAGTTGACAGCAAGTTATTATTACAATATAAAAATTAAAGCTTACACTGCATTTTTTAAAGCTACTACCTTCAGTCCAAATTTATATTCTCTTGTTTGTAGCATTTAAAAATACAAGTTCTTGAAAAATGTTAAAGTATTGCCTTTGCACATACATTTTTGTAGAAAAAGTACTTAAAAATACCAACTTCCCATTAATAAAAGCAACACCAAAAATAAAACACATCTTTGTCATGAACAGCATGTTGAATGTGTCCAGCATTTTCTTCACCATTCTCTTTTACCAAGTTATCTTCTATTTTAGAATTCATTATAGTTTGCAAAATATATGTTGGATATTATTTGGTTACTTTCACATACCAAAGGAATTAGCAATATTGGCAATTACATCGCAATCCAAGTCCAGCCTAAACTCATTTGCAGCTGAGGCCACCAATTTAATCCTCTTCTCAGACTGGGTATTTTAACAGGTACAGTAGGCTCTTGCTAAGAAAGCTGAGTCAGTTCAGATATATTTTGGAAAGGCTTGAAACCTTGATATGATTTAAAGAGAAATACATATTCTCTTTTAAAGCATTTTTAAACCCCAAGTCTTTGTTTGACTACAGTCAAATTAGCAGTCCTGTTGGTGGCAGTCAGTCAGTTCTCAGGAAACACTTTGTTCAGAAGACTAGATAATTTGACATGAACTACATTTTACATTCCAAATCCAAAAAGGATGTTAAACATCAATTTTTAACATTTTTTCAAGAAGTTTCCTGGCAAGAGCTACACAGACGACTTCTGCAGTTGCTAAGGCAAGAAAAGTTTGAAAATTCCCTGTAACCAAAAATTGTAGTGTTTCAAAACCAAAGTAAACTAAATTCAACAAGGAGAGAGAACTAGGTATCACTGGGATGAAAACTAATCATGCCATTGTGCCCTGACAAGCATCACCTAACAATGAACAGTAAAAAGAAAAAATGAAGATGAACCAGTTTGAGGATGAATTCAAAGATCAAAATCAGGCTGGCAAGAAAATGTTTTTATAGTTGGCTATTAGACTGAAGAAAACAGCTAGGAAAACACTGAAGGTTTGATCATGTAAGACAGTTATCTGAAAGAACAGAAGTACATTTATATGCAAACAGTAATGCACATGAATAATACTGCCAGCTTTCCTAATTCCATGCAACTTCCAGAAAGAGGAGGATTTATTTAGCCTTTATCACTACTGAGTTAGCAAGTTAAGTCTGCCAGAAGTTACAGCCTCAGGTACATAGAGACACACAGAGCAACTTCCTGACAGGAGTGTGGTAGAGCCTGAAACACTTCAATGATCTCTAGCCCTAGAAATGTGTTAAAAACACAACCCCCAAAACAGGATCTACATGAACCTGTAACAGGAACTGTAATTCTGAAAAAATGGCATACTCTACTCCTTCGTGCAGGATTATGATTTGTACAAAGATGATCATTTTTTTGCCGTGCTTGCTGGTAAAACAAGCATGATTAGTTACAGCAAAATGTGTCAGCAAGTGTTCAACTGTACAGTAAGAGTTAGAGATTCCATCCCAGACCCAGGTTAGTCTACTATACAGAGAGGGGTGAGATGCAAATACAAGAGCTTAGGGTTCCTTAGTGTCTTATAGACCTTAACACACAGACAAGACTCAGGGAAACAGAGGAGAAGCACAAACATTCCTGGGGCAGAAGTCCCACATCCCGGAAGGCTGCTTTTGAGATCACTCCCTGCCCACAGCTCCTTAGAAAAGCTGGATAACAAGGTACAGTTTTGGTTAGGGGATGGGATTTTTGCACTGTACTCATTTGGGAGAGAGCAGACTTCCTGTCTTCTGGTATCAAACTGTGTTTCTGAGTTAAGTATTACAAGTTGTAGCCTTTTAATCACACGTGGCCTGCTGGGACTTCTCACTAAAGCCCTGAGGTTCCTCAGAGATGCTGGAAGTGCTGTTGCATTTGAGCACAGCTTTGCACAGGGCTTGCAGACACTTCCCACAGCCAGGGAGGAACAACAACACCAACACAGACCAGCTGCACTTGTACCCACAGAATTCAAACCCTGGCTGAAGTGTGCAGAAGACTACTCTGAATGCCAGTCTATGCTGCAGACCATCAAGGGCCTAGCAGCAGTGAATTGCTATGGCTGTAACAGAAAAAGAACTGCAGCAGGCCCGAGCCTCAGGAATATATTTAAAATCTCTGCTGGAGACTTGCAGATGACTGTCAATACCTGGGGAAAGGTCTAAGGATTGAAGTCAGAGATCCAAGGATAAGAGGAATCCATGCCATTTCCTCTTTGAGAGAAGTAACAAGGTCTGTCCCAAAGATACATAATAAAATACTATCTGCAAAAAGTGGGTGGTTTCTCCCTGAATCCACAGTAGAAATACAGTCACACAGCAAACTAAAATCAGCCTAATTCTCAGAACTGCAGAAAATAGTACCAAAGGTGATCTAAAAAAGTAATTTTGACAAGTCATTGCATTGAAAGACATTTCAAAATGCACTCTCTGTGCAGATATGCCACGGGACTCTAGGTTATAAAATGACTGACTAAATCAACTAGACTTTTAGAATAAGCTATTTATATGCAAATATTTTAGTAATAACTTCAGCAATAAAAGAAAGTACTACACAGGCCATTTTAGAATCCACATATGGTATGAAATATACACTCATACCTGTTCTGAAGTACAGATATATATATAAATATATTTGTTCTTAAAGCAATGTAGAGCAAAACTAAACCAGGGCCTGACTAACCTATCATACATACCTTTATGGCAGCATGACCTTAACACACAGCTCATGGGCTGATCAGATCCCTGAGGCGTATCACTGGAATTGCTATAAATTTTACTTACCACAATTTTAACCAAAAATTGACTTAAATCATGTTACATCTCTTTAGATGGAGGAAGACAGACACAAACAAAACAAACCCACAAAGAAAAAAAACCACAAAACCCCCCCAAAAAACCATACACACAGACAAAACCCACACAGCCCTATAATACATAGAAAGGCACCTGATAATATTGTTAGTAGCAAGTATCTACAGCATCCTAGTGTACTTAAGGAATCAAGATAAATTTGAAAAAGATCATAAAATACAAGAATTGCTGGCATTCAAAATGTAACTCTAACCTATCTAGCAAGTCACTAAAATGACATGTGCAGTTGTAAATCATTAAGAGTGTGCAAAACTACACAGTTTTGCATAAAGTGCTATATGTACCCCCAGTTTGCTAAGCTTGGCAATATGATGCAAGATGATGATGTTAAGGATGTATCCTACCTACCTCATCTTTCCTTTTTCTTTCCCACCATCATCCACTGTCCTTTAAACTGTACATTTAGAAATTACATAAAGGCCTTTTCAGCAATTGTAGTTCAGAAAAATATTTCAAGTATATCTATCTTTCAATGTAAACTTGGGGACACTACGGTTCAATTTTCACAAGCTCTAGATACTTAAATCTTCTGCTAATTCAATTGGAGTTGCAATTATTTCAATCTGTTGAAATTACCTCTGGCAAAAGAGTATTTCCTATTCCTCATTTAACTCCTATTTAAGGAGTGCTGAAATTCATGCCATAACTTGTCCAGATTTAAATCTAAACAATTCTAGAAAAACAGAGTAATACTTCATCTGATCACTTAGGCTCCCAAAAACAAGTCCTACCATATCTGTTCATACAGACTCATTTCAGGAATTGTACACAGATCTTTAACACTTGAATTCAAGTTATTGTAGTACAGCAGTTTCTCTTGCAGGAATTGTGCAGTACACTTAGAAGTATACAGCGGGTCTCTTCTTTACTCTGTACTTCAGTGATCCATATCGTATCTGAGGGGACAAATAAAATTATAGCCAAGAGTTGAGTCACACCAAGCAGAAATATGATTCACCTGCCCACTAATCTTATTTTGCAAGTGTCTTTCAATGTGCTTTGGACACCCCAGTTTCACTAAGATAATCTACCTATGACTAAATAAGATGAAGTTTCAACAGAAGTAGGCAAGAAGAATAAGCATCATCTGTTATCCTGGAATGACCCAAAAGCTTTTATAAGACTCAACAGTGATTTATCCTGAAGTATCTTTAAATTTTGTGATGCATGCACATATACAGTGCATTGAATGCTAACTAGGATATTCTCTTTGTACATCACAAAGAGCCAGGCTGTGTGTCCATGGGAACTAAAAAATTCTGAATATTCTTTATCTATTAAACAGGAGATGTTTAAGTGTGCACAACATGCAGATGATAGTATTGCTATCCATAACCCTTCCAAGGTGAGCAGCTCCTGAAACTGGGCTCAGTGGTGCCAGAATTAGCATTACAAACACAGAGTCTGTTTCATCTCCTCTCCCTTGCTCCTTGCTTAGTTTATTTCATTCATGTATTTCCCCTAAACACTCCAAACTACAAAAGCTCCAAACTTAGATATTGTTATCACATACTTCCTTCCCCATTTAGCATTCTGGAACCCAGTTATTGTTGACAACTTCTCCAAGATTAAAAATAAAAATAAATTTCTGCACTATGAAAAATGCCAATACACACTGAGAAAACAAACTCAGTTAATCAGGATTATACTTGCCTCCTTACGGCCTTTAACAGTCTTCACAGATTTCATACTCTGAGTTCTTCGAAGGCCTCTCTGAGCAAACATTTCATCCTCTGAATGGGTCCCCTCCATCTCTTCATCTGTTTTATCATCTCCAGGATTTTTTTCCAGTGGAGCTTTGTAACCTTTAAAAAAAATTATTTTAAAAAAGTAGCTATAACTTTCTGATTTCTAAGAAAGCCATCATTTTCATCTTTACCACACGTGATTTATCCTTTTAAATGATGTGCTCATTTCAAAACATAAACATCGACTCTGCCACGAGTTTGGTACTTCTAATCCTGCCACTTGGTTCCACAGGTATGTAATGCAGTGATTCTTCAGCCGCCAAAACTGAAACCATAGGTCTGCTGACATCTTCTGCTTTACACTGAACTGCAAAAACCTTAGTGGTCATCTTCAGAAGTACTTAAGATTTCTGGATACAATCCACATCAGAGGGAGGTTACACTTACATAAACTTTTAAAGGTCCCTTCCAACACAAACCATTCCATGGCTCTCATTCATAGGATCCTTCTTCATACTCTCATCCTCCTGCATTTTTAATCCCAAAGCTCCTTTCAGATCGGTAACACACCCAAGTACTGTTAAGGGTTGTTAACATCCTGCAAAACCAGGACCAAGATTATTACCTAAAACTCTCACTAGAGGGCACAAACTGCTTAAAAACATACTCCAAAAAGCTCCTTGGGGTCCAACAGCCCCGCATCCCCATCACAGACCTATCACAAAGCTCCCAAATCCAGTCTGGTTCCTTCCTCTGCCAAACTCTCCTTTTATCCCAGAATCTACAGGCTGTAACACTCAGGAACACCTTTTGGACTCCAAACCAAACTTTATTAATGACCTGTGTACATTTCATCTTAAGCCAATGTTTTATTTAGGCTTAGCTGATTTTTTCCCCTCAATGTTTTTTCCCTAGAAATTAGAATCACAATCTATTCCACAGTTACTTGAGGCAGACATTCTGTCATTCTCTTCTGCCATTTTAGAGGCAACACATCTCTGCTTCCAGTACAGTTTCAATTCATTTTTTTCAACACAAAAGATGTCAATGACATCTGTTTCTCTGTTTCAGACTAGCTGTGTTTGCAGTGACAACAATACTTCCTTACCTCTGTTTGTAACACCTGATGCATCGGCATCCCATCCTTTCTCACAGCAAGCTCAGCACCATCCTGTGACCCATGTCCTACAACTAGGCCTTTTCAAACAATTTGCAGAGAATCCCAGCTCAGACCACAAAAAATAAGATCCTGCTAAGCACAGCAGAATATTGCTACGCAGTGTTCCTAAATCTATGTGTACTTTTGACCTTTCTTAAGTTCCTAATGCTGCAGAAAATTCAAAGAAAACATGAGAGGTGTATGCTAGATATCAGTCCATGAGCAGAAACAATTAATTAAGTTCAACTAGCTGTAAGAAAGCTTTTTGACATTTGAGATTGAATCTCACAATCAGTGATTATTTATATAGTATAAACTGAAGCATTTTTTAAAAATATTAAATTTAGAGCATTTTCAAGCTATTTCAGATAGGTGAGTAATGCTCTCTTACTGAGGAACAGACCCTGCACAACAGCTGCAATGACATCATCTCTAGTGCAGCTCTTCATGAATTCTTGGCTTTCTCTCCAGCCAGAAGCTCCAGTTCACACTGCCCTGCACAGGATACCCTCTGGAAACAATGTGCAATTCAGCTTAGGTCCCTTCAGCTGGCCATCCATTCCTTACAAACATCACGGACTACCACACTATTCATGGAATTCCTTGGACCCCACAAACACTACTCCTCCCCAAAATGGAAGGATGAGAAGGAATGATAGGCTTAGGTGAAAAGAAATAGCCCAGGTCTACTTCTTTTGTGAGAAATATCAGCTCCTTTACATCATAGCCTTGCCATTTAAAAAGGTATAGTTACCAGACTTCCAGCAAAACCTTCCTTCAAGCATCACAAGCTCAAGAGCAAAGTGATGATGACAATAGCAGTACATATTATATTACAACAGTAATATAATAATGAAATAATAGCATCTCTGAACAAAACCATATATTGGTCACCACACACCATCTTCTAAGTGCTGATGGGCAGCAGTCCATTATGAAAACTTGATGCCTTTATTATTCCTATCACCATATACAATTTTACATTTTGATGTATTACTACAAATCTGGTGAATTAATATCTATTAATTTTATCTTCTATTTACCAAGATTCCATATGCTTTCATGTTTAACTTCTTGTACATTTGTCACAGAAACATCACTTAATCACATAATGTTTGACTTCCAATTAAGTTTTACTTTGGCAATAAATTCTTGCCGCCAATTGGTAAGGACAGGAGTAATGAATACAGTATGATTACACTGAGAGTGGCTGTGAGAAGAAAGTAGTTCAGGAAGGATTTCTTAACTGTCATAATTTACTTTGCTTGAGTGTAGTATGTTTAAGTGTACTGGAATTCTTTGAGGCCTTTTCCATTTAGAAACGGGGTGAATGTATTTCTACTATTCCACTTTTGCTTTGGGTGAATTGTTCTTTTAGGTAGGGAAGAAAAGAAGATACATACCTGAAGATTCACTTGTAGGGGCTCTGGTTTTCTTTTTGGCTTCTGGCAATGTCTGATAAGGTCTCTGTCCAACAGGCTCATCTCCTTGTATAGTAGTTAAATCATGCATACTGAAACTTCTCAGTTTCTCAGTTATTGCACCTTGGCTCTGAAATACAACAACAGTACCTTTGGAAACCAGGCAGAGGTTTAACTTTGCTGCTCAGCTTGGGTTAAGATGTTTAAGCCCATGCTTCCTTGCTGCACAACAAAATCCAGTGAACATACACATGCAGTTGCTTTAGATTTGATTTAGGGATTGCTTTTACCCACGCTTAACTGTACATTGCTCCCAGATAACAAAGTTACACAGGCTGGCAGCTTAATTACAAATGCTGCATTTCACTCCTTTAATCTGAGCAAATAAAGACTTCTTGGGTGAGGGTAAGTGTTTAAAAGAAACACACATCAGAAATGTTCACTTCAAACATGGCAGTTCAAGGTAGCATGACAGTAAGACTTCCACTTTAAAGAGTATGGTTGAAGATATAGTTTTCTGCCATTTTATATTTTATCCTCCACAAATCTGAATAAGGTTAAGGAGAAAAGTGTTAAAAATACACTCTGTAACATTAACTCAAATAACTGAGAAACTGGCAGCACTATAAAAGCAGCTCCAGTTGACAGAAACTCGAAACCACAAACCAAAGAGGTCCTGCCTGGACTCCAGGCTAGCAAGTCCTCTTACTAATATAGCTTTACTGACATAATACCAACCCAAAATCTAATGCTACACAGGAGAAAGTTAATCACATAGGAACATTAAGTATTCTTTCTCCAATTGTCTTCACTTTTTTTCCATATAGAACATATAGAAATTTCCCTGTTGGAAAGAAAGGTCATCCAGCAGCTCTTTCATATTACATCAGATGATGTTATTATTAAAGCATTAAAGATTAATTTATTGCATAAGCAACTAAAATAACAAGACCGTGAGAACAGGTACTCAAAGTCATGTTAAAAAAAACATTTCATTCTTCCCTCTCTGGCATAAGGCAAAAAATAACCATTTCAGGGAAAGGCTGACAAGCCCATGCATGAATTCCACTTCAAGCAAGTGTTAAAGAGTGTTCATTCTTACAAATGAAGCTTTTAAGTAAAATTCTTTGTTTGACCAGCATGTTAGCTAACAGGAGCAGAAACCTGAGTACAATTCCATACACCTTTCTCTGCAACAGCACCAGCAGAAGGCAATTCTGGCACTGCTGGCCACAGCCATTTGTTCCCACTCTCATGACAACAACTGTTTGCAATTGGTACACCAGCACACTGGATTATTCCACATTAAAAATAGCCATGTAAAGTGAAGAGACAGTTGAATTAAAGCTCCTTAAGTTTGTGTGGGTACCAAAGGGCACGGGGAAAAGCAGCTGAAACCTAATATTAATTTTCTAATGACTAGTTATTAGTACAGCATATAAAATTAAGACAGTGGACAGTGTGCTACTGAAGCACACAAACCTATTATAATTCTTACCCCACCATTCATACATTGTCACAAAGCAATAACAAAGAAAAGGTTTCTTGTGAGAGAAGTAGAAGCCTTAACTTTTCTATCTCTTCCTACATACTTGTAGGATGACTCAGTTCTCAAAAACTTAAGTACAGCTTGCCTTTGAGTTAAAATGCACTATGAACACTGCACAGTGTCTGTAGAAATCCTGAAGTCAAATTTATTCCCCAAAATGGCTCATTTGAGGCAGGTCTCCTAAAGTTCCTCCTAAGGCAGGAAAAATCCTGCCCTTCCACTACTCACTTTTGGCACTGAAAAGCATTTCAAGTAAACTACATCAGGAACCAGCTATTCCTGAGAACTTTCTCAGCTGCTAGGACATGGAGAACTGGAGAAAGAACTGCTTCTTTTGACAAGTAACAGCATACAGTATATACATTACTCTCCTATAAAACACAAGACTGTTCATCAGCTTGTGTCCAATGCTTGAAGAGGTTGAAGAGGACTCAAATCTCAGTCACTGAATGCTGGTGAATATGAAAAATGGACCTAGTTGTTTCTCAGCAGAACCCATACAAATTCAGCACAATTTCACTCACCAAGTGTGAATAGAGTCTACTTAAAATAGTGGCAGAAGCTGGTTTTGGCCAGCAGCAGAAGTATAGAAAGACACACTTGTTTAACAGTTGCCCAGCAAGTTCATTCATCATGTGATATACTACAAAAAGACATTTGGAAATTGTATAGAATAATGCAATTAAGATTGTAACAACTAACATACTAAGAATTCACACTACAAGCCTATATTTCTTATTCCACTGTAGATAGAGGACTAGATCCAAGCTAGGAACATTCAGCCCTATTTTCCAGTGCAGCTTTTGGATACAGAATTTTGTTTTTCAAAGGGGAAGAAAAGTCAAGTATGTGCCATAAAATAACATTGTGCCCTTAACCAAACTGCACGGTTGAGCTGGAGCTCCTGTGGAGCACTGCCTCGTTCAGGGAGGACGTAAGGGATTTATACAATGGGCCCTTCATTCCAAAACTACTTGCCAAGATGGAAAGTTTTACTCGAGTTACACACAGAAAACATTGAGAAGTTTGAAAGGATATATACACAAATAAAGATGCAGCACACATGCCTGAGAGTCACAGAGGAATGGGAGCTGCACAACCACTGCTGTGCTGGACAGTCCCATCACACATTATACTAATCCTATGCAGCTACTCCCTACAGGGCCCCCAGTCTCTATCCCACCCCTGGGAACATCCAGTCTACCCAAATCAAGATTGATTTCTACTTTAACTCCATTGCATAGACTGAAGGACAAATTTCAAGGTGTTCTGTGGGAGTGTGCATAGCACTGTGCTCACACTGCATTTAAGACTTAAGAAGATTCTTCCACCCCCAAGCCCAAAAGCAGCAGTTAATTGCTTTTTGCTGAAACAAAGTATTCTATGTAGATCTGGATTACTATTAGCTCAGGATGAAAGTCTGGCTGAAAAATATTTAATTCCTTCCTACGGCAGGAAATGTGAGATTAAATACCCTTTACAGCAGGAAATGTGAGAGTAACATTCACATTTAGAATAATGCTTTAAGAGCTTTAATATTTTGTTTGAAAGGTCAAAGAGTTACAGCTTGAAAGCAACATGTTTGCCCTAGAAACTGAAAGCAGAGCAATTCAATTGCAGATGGAGCTGAAGAGGATCTCCTGCTTCCACTCCCATGCCACGGAGGTGGCAGCAGCAATCACCTCTCCCCAGATACACACACCCCAAGATGCTGCTCAGGAGAAGATGGCAGAGCAGTTACCACTGGTGGCCCATTACATCAACAGTCCCTGCCAGTAAGGAAGGAATACATCAGGCTGCACTCAGCCCAGAGGCTGGTAACTAAATTACAGCACAAAAGCTTGAGAAACATACATTGACAATTACAATGCCAGGGAAAAAGAAAATAAATCACATAACTTCAGCACTAAAATTTCTATGTAGGCAAACACTGAAGAGAGATGAACTGTGAAGTCTGTGTGCTGTCTTAAACAAAATGCAAGTCTTAAAAAATTATTTTTCTTCATTGCTCAATAACATTTCCTAAAACATACTAAACGTTTTTTGGAGTCCACATTCATTAGCAGTGACTAATGTGAAACACCAATTAAAGTCGTAATATGTTTCTAAATCAATTCTTTGAAATAAATATAGCTCATTTAAGGGTCTCCTTTCAAGACTACTCAGCCTCTAGTAAGCTATTAGCATGCAGTCTCATCAGCTGACCCTCATATATGAAATGCCATTTTCTATTCTGTTATTGAGCATGTGCTTTTATAGTCTGTATGCTTAAGCCAGGGAAGTTGCTGTAAACAAACACCACATTGTCTGCCTCAGGGACTCTCTGCTGTTCAAATGGGACTTGCCCCCCTCAGTGGCCAGGATCACTGACTGAAGCTGCCTGCCTTCCTTGGACAAGCTCCCAATGGACTGTGCAGCATGCAGCACCCACATTCTCAGCTGCTCTCTGCCTGATCCAATCCAAGCTGACAGGGAATGACTTCTGCTCCCTCTCAACCTGGAGAGGGACTGCTGTCCCGTGAATGACCTCTGCAGCATGCCAGGCAGCCCCAGCAGGGAGGAGGATGAAAGCAGTACTGCTCCCCAGAGTGATACTGGCTGTGTGCCACAGCTGGCTGCAAGATACCTCCTTCCTCTGCCATGCCCTGAGTGGGGATAAGGGTGAGCAAGGCCAGGAGAATAATACTCAATCAGCAAAAAGGCAGCAGATTCAGGATGACTAGAAGGCATTCAGAAAACACAGCCCTCAAAACATATTATCACCACCACCAACACTTTACAAATTAACACTATTTGTGTGACCTCATAAAAAGGGACAGAGTATTTCACAGCTTAAGTAGCAGCGCCGCTGCTCATAGTGATAAAAAGACCACTTTTCACTAGTAGCTCAAGAAATCTGAATTCATGGATTGGCAGAAATTGAAACACAGAGGTAACCATCATTCCAGAAGATCTGAAAAGCAGATGCATCAAAGTATGAGATATACCATTGGAACTTAAGTGTTGTGGATATAATTTCCCCAAATCCATTTTGCTAATAAAAATTTCCTTCAGTATATAAAAATTCATCACAGACTGTCTTTCATCTCTAAATCTCCTGAAATAAGGATTTTATAAAGATGTGTTTTCTGACATGCCAATTTAACACAATTTATTTTGCTAACGTATGCTATTTAGCAGGTTTTGAAACACGACATTTTCTATGAACAGTGGCTAACTACTACCAGCTAAAAATATGAGAATGTAAGCTATAAGCCACTACTCCTGCCTAATACATTTAAATTTAACTATAGGGGAGCAGGTTTAAATCTACGTCAAATTTCAGAAGACTGACCTGGCTGGCTGCTCCAACCTCCCTAACAGAGCCAACAAGCCTTTTAATGGTAATCCCCTATTCCTCTGACAACCCTTGAAGAAAATCACTCTCTCCCACATTTGATATTCAAAATATTTCAGCAAGTTTCCAAGCCATTTTTAACACCCTCCTAAAGTCAGCATAAGCAGTTTTCTTGGACACTTTAGTGTCTTTTGACATAGGTTTAACTTTGCACACATGTTTAGCCTCTCTCCCTCTCCTAATTTGAGATCTGCTATGTCAGAATAAGCATGTGTGCTCTATTAAAAAAGGGTAAAAAAAAATAGTGATGAAAGTGTGCCCTCTTTCCCATCAAGACTGATCCCACTACTACAGTTCTGCTCCTGAAATCCTATAGCATGCTCCACCAGCTCCTGGTGAAGGGATAATCTTTTCACCTGCTGGAGGCAGCAGTCAACTCTTGAAAAACAGGGAACAAAATCAAGAACACATGCATTGTGTCCATTTGCTTGCATGGAGCAGGCACGCTCAGCATTTGGAATGACAAACCCAAGAGGCTTAACATGCCAAAATAAAGATTTTTTTCAGTGAGTCTCCTCTTTCATACTGTTTAAAAATCATGCCTATTTTAGGTCTTTGGTATTGTGGTGGTTGTTTTTCCCAAGCATCTGATCTGCACTGAACTAATTCTGTACAAATATTCATGAGCATGTTTAACGAGTTTTAACAAATAGAGCAGGCATCTTGCCAGTCACAGCTGAACAGCAACGAAATCTAAACACAGACATTTCTGAAAAAGTTATTCATTATTTCAGAAGAAAGTGGGAGGAGATACAAGTGTTACTTATTTTACAGTATTTCTGCTACACCCTAAAAATTAACAAGGAAATATCCAACCATAGCCAAACATGAGGAGCACACACAAAGCATAAGAATCCTTACAGGTGCTTATTGCAATAAATTTGTAATACAAAGAATTTGCATTTTAGCATTTAGCAATTAAACTTTTTCTCCCAGTAGAGCACTTTGGGTGTTTGTTTGTTGGGTTTATTTAAATAACCTATTTTCACTCTGGATACTTTCATTCCTTTGGAGGTGCACTCTATTGCATTCTAAATTATTTCATGTCTCAAGGCAATATTAAGAATTTGAATAACAATAAAACCCCTACAGTGATCAAATTTAATCACTTTCTCAGTATTTTAGGCTCATTATGACCATATTTAAAAACAAAAAGTTATAATGCTACCACCCACACGTATCTTCAAAAAGAGAGAAAATTAACAAACCAGATATGCATGACTACTTTTCCAAAGCTTTTTGAGGTAGCATGTGAAAATGTAGTTTTTAGGAATGTCTTTTATTTATAATGCAGGAAGTTCACATAGAAGCCCAGACATTTAAGCTAAATGCCAGCTGTACATACTCAACTTTGACAGCCAGGGATCTCAACACTATTTTCTGTTATCTACTGACAGCATTCAGGTTTTCAGTGCTGTTAACTATGAGCACAATGGTTCCATTTATTCCCAGGAAGAAATTAATCCTGATTGCCTTAAACCTGTGATTTCACTTGGACATACACCTTTGTCTCTTTTTTTTTTTTTTTTTTTGTTTTGGTTTAAATTACTATTAGGTAGGATACACATTGTCTGAAGTATTTTCCTTTCAGTGGTGCACAAATCACTTAGAATCTTACATATAAGCTTGTATTTTGTCTTCCTACATCCAGAGCTCTCTGAAACACTGAAGGTGATGAGTTTTTGTAGGAAGGTAATCTGGGAAAAACAACAGATTACTCCATAATTTAATGGAAAACACATAACAAAACAAGTGTATGCTAAACACCAATAGGCAGGCTTATGCTTAGTATATTAATTTAATAATTCACTCAGCAAGTTGCAAACAGGTTAATTGTGTCAAGAGAATTTTTAACCATGGTAGTAGTCCTTCATGCCTTAATTCATATGTGGCATTACCTCAGGTTGATTGGAGAAAAACAGCAGAAAAGCCAGAAATCCTTTTAAAGGTTTGTTTATCAACAAGAAAGCAAAACAGAGACAGAAAAGAAACAATGGTCATCTTTATTAAAAGCCTGCACAGAAAACTGAATGGTACCTTTTGAATGAGAGTAAACTGATCTGATCATCCAAGAAATAACAATACAAGCCATCTTAAACAAACCAACAAACATACTATGAGGAGGAGAGGGCTGCAAGCCTTTAATTGTGTCCCAGGTTTCCAGTACACTTGCAGAATTTATCTTTTTTGTATAAGAGTGGTAAATCCTCAGTACAATTACACTGTTCCGTATCAAACTCAAAAGCAATTAATGCAAGCAGAAGCTTACCTTTACAGCTGCTGTCACTGCAGCAGTTGCTGCCAAATTCAACCCTTGCCTTCCAAAATTCACCATGGTCTCATAGCCTCTTTCTTTGGCTTGGACAATGTACTCATCAATCTCCTAAAAGAAAAACATTTTAAATTTTAGAAGGCTCTTCATAAGAGAGCAAAATTACTCCACAGTATTATTCTTCCATCAGTAAAGGAAGAGAGAAGAAATATTTAATGGGATTTATCTTTGTATTCAGATGTTTCATTCATTACAATTCTCTCATTTAAAAAAAGGATTATATGTGGTCAAACAAGAAGATAAAGTAGATCACTTTTGTACAGCTCAGAAACATTGCAACAAGTTCCTTACAGAGAGTAAGCTTAACTTGTTGGACAGAAGCTTTTCAAGAAATAACATCATCTAACATGAAGAAGTCAAGGAGCTCCCCTAGAAAGGTAGAGCCGACTTACAAAGAACTTCCAAAGCCACAGCTTTGAAACAGTTAAGTACCAAGGACAACACAGTCATGACATTTATCTCCAGCTCTGGTAAATGCCTGGAGTTGAAGATAAAAGTCTGCAAGGTACTTCCCAACAGCTTGCAGACTACAGGGAAGTATCCCTTCACCTTACAAAGCTGCAAATTGGTTATAGCACAATCTTCAGAAGGTCAAGATGACCTTACTGTTCCTATCAGTGGCAATCTTGTCAGCTACCTGCTTTGCCTAATAAAGGCCAAGCCTAGCCTCATGAACTGACCTTTAGGAATGCTATTTTCTGTAGTGTGAGGTTTCTCAGTGCTTGTCTTCACACCTTTGCTAATTGCTCTTTCCACACATCCAAACAGGATGCTGAAAAAGAGCTAAGCAGAGCTGTGTCCCTGTCATACTTTGACTAAAGCTAACCATCTTCAAGCTATTTTTATGTTTGGGTATTTACTGTTGCAGACTAGTCTACCCTTAAAACTCAGTAACAAGTCTCTCCTCTTATCTTGTCAGTTTGCAAATGAAAAAAAGTCATCGATGTCAATCATCCTGAGAAGTGTTATTACTAGTTTATGCTAGAAAAAAATGTTAACATGAACAGCTTTTAGTAAAGCTGTGTTCATACTTCTGTGCAGAGAGTATTGTACACGTGCTTGCAGTAGAAAGTCAAGCTGCATCACTTCCACTCAACTGGGCTCCTCAGAGTGCATCAAGCAGAGCAGGGAACACCAAGCTCTCATGTCAATAGGAAGCAGGACCTTGTCTGCTCAGGCAAGTTAAACAGAAGCACAGACATGGACAGTCATGTGCACTTGCCTCTGCTAGTCCAAATTCATGCTGCCAGGCAAGACAGTAACAAGCTGCTCTGCTTTTATAGTGTATCTAGCAACAGCTTTTATTTCAGCATATGGTGTTTCCATATTAGGCATTAAAAATCTGAGAAGTAATTTCTTACCCTTTCTTTAGAAGAAAGCAGTGGGTGGAGGAATTTTCTGTAGATTAAACTTGCCCCTCTAGTATATGGGGAAAGGAGCCAGATAACAAAAGCTATCTTCAGTTCATAGTACAGTGGAAACCTACAGACAAGTTAAAAGTTGCACAAAATCAACAACTGCAGTAAGAAAATGCACAGTAATTAATCATTATGAAGAGATCTTTAAAAAAAACCACAATTATATTAGCATATAAGATTCTTCACATAAAAGAAGTTACATTAGACAAAAATTAAATGAGTTATGGATTTATGGACTACTGTCATTTCAGAAATGACAACAGTTAATATACTTGCTTTTCATTACACATTCCTGCACAGGGAAATTCTAGGCCATCCTTTTAAGAGCTCCATTCCCCTGTTCAGTTTCTACAGTGAAGCTGGAAATGTTACAGTCCCTAATTCAAGTGACAGTGTACAGCAAACTTGAAAACAGATGCTGTTCATCTATGCACCAAGATTTTTTCCTGTAAAAAGGGCTGTTCCACAAGCACAACTTCTTAATACAAAATAAATCAGTACAAATCAAAAAACATCAGAAACAAATATAGTTTCCTTTAGAGTTCATAAAAAGCAGGGTCTTACCAAGAGACTGTTAGGTCAGTTATCGTTTCAGTCACTGTATAAAGAGCAAACACAATCCAGTACATCATCCAGCGAACCTGGAAATTAAAATACCATCTTCACTAAGAGCTTTGATTTCACCTTTACACATAATACACTATACACTGTACAGTGTGTTCAGAGTTGTCAAAGCAAGACATTCAACAGTATCTCAGTCTTCATAAACCAGGTTTCAGGTGAAATGATCAGGTGATGATCCTGAAAGATTTCTGTTCATAAGTAGAACTGGTGGCAGCTGCAACAAGCTCAGTGAAATGGCTGTGTCACCAGGGTCACAACCTCACCTAGGCTGGTTTCACAGATTTGATGCTGTCTCTACAAAGCTTTAGTGATAGGATAATCTACCAATTCTGCACTGTTTTGTTTTTTTATAAGTACAAAGAGCAATTGCCACCGTAACACTAAAGGATATTTCATTCTCTTCTACACTCAACCATATGTTCATACATAAGTTTATGTTCATACCATGCACATGAAAGGCAGCATTAGTGAAGCAGCCCTTGCTTTCATTTCACAGTAGGTGTTATTCAGCTTTACATTAAGTTCCACGTGTGTGATTACTGGTATGGTATTAACACTGAGGCAAGGCAACATAAAAAGCATTTTCATGGAGATTTTAATTCTGTTTCTATGCCAAGAAATACAAAATTCTTGTTAATAAAAAAGCTCGCATGTACAGGTATAAATCTTTTTTTATTTAAGGTTTGCACTATATATCATTGCTTTGAAATCAGACAATGTTCTTAAAATAGTATCATTTGTTTTATAACATTTAAGAGACTCACTCATTTTTCTTGAGCATTTGTTCAAATTTGGTTGCCTAAGCTGATTACATCTTTCAGAATAAATACTACAGAAATAGTTCCCATGCATTTGTCTTCCCTAAGCTATCAGATGCCAAATGCAATGAATTTCCAAAATGGGTCACTGCAAACCACCACTGGTTATTTTTTCAAACTGAACATCCACATGTTTTTTAAATTCCTAGGAAAAAAACCCTGCAACAACACAAAACCATTTAAAAACAAACAAACAAAAACAAAAAAAAAAACCCAAACCAGCAAAGAATAAAACAAAACCACCACAATTGTTAGAGACTAGTTTGAGCCCTAAATTCATGGTACTCTCTTTCGAAGGGAGGATATATATACACACACACCTTCCCACAGAGGATGTGGCTCAGATTTAATCTTCACTTTTAAAACAATCTTTTTTGAAGTGGATTGAACTAAGTACTCAAAACCTAATGATACACTGCTGCCTATTTCATGGATGTGCATTATAGTTTAAAACCACTTCCTCTATCAGAACCTGAGACCCATTTATCTTAAATGCTTTTCTGTGTCTCAGTTTGAAAAGAAACTCAGTCATGTGATAACATTCTTCACTTCAATCTCTCAGAGGATTTAGATATTTTAGGCTTGAATAAACGAAGACAAATGTACACAACAGCTGAAGTCACTGCTGACAGGCCATGTGATATTTAGACTGGTGACCCTTCCATGAACCTGAGTCAACACCTGAATGAAAACAAAATTAAATCCAACCTTGCCCCATCAACTTAAGCATAATACAATGCAATTTTTAAGATGCCATGCAAGACTGTATTTTTCTCCAATATGATTTATCCAGGCTGTTCTTTCTTTAATCAACACCTATTTACCCAATGAAGAACAACACTGGAAGTGGAATTTCTCCTGGGCTGCTAGGAACAGTAAAAAAAGCCCTGCAGAAGGGCACATGAGATCTGCCAGGAGTCCTGCTGAGGACTGGGCAAAGATTCTATAAAACACAAATCGTATTCTAGTACAACTAATGCAGTAGGTACCACAAGTATCCTTGACAAATGAGCCTGAGTGACTTAGAGGGGTTTTCATACCAGGAAAAAAGAAAAAAAGGACATGAAAAATTGAAGGTCAGATTTCACACTACCCAGAACACTGTCATCTACTTCAAGTAACAGCAACTTTGATTGAGTTCTACTTTTCATGTTAAAAGAGTGATTACAGATTTGTTTCATTGAGGGTTTTTTTTCCTAGCATCCAAGTGTTAAGTTCATCTTTGTTGGCTCTGGCTAAAGCACATTCTTTCAGGTCAGGATTTGGAAGCCAGGATTTGAAAAGGCTGGTCTGTTCAGACTTATAAACTACATTTCAGATGCTTATTTCAAGTACTTTGGTGCAATACAGTGAAAAAATCTCCAATATCTTAGTCAACTCCATTAAACCAGGGTAATTACAACAACAAATAAATCTGCTCAAAGGCACAGATTCTAATTTTTAGCATTGAAGCCCATAAGTCTTTTACATTACCATAATCAGCGCAACACTTTTTCCCCCAGAAATAATCTTTGACCAGTTTGCTGCATCATGACCTACACAACAAGTCAAGATGTCTATTCTTCTTGTTTGGTTGGTTTTTAGTAGTGGAAGTAGTGGCTGAGTAAAATATTTTACTGTTACAAAGCTCTTATCAATTCAGCAACGAACACAGATGGCTCCTGAGCCACACAAAACCCTGGAAAGGAAGTTGTGCTTGGGCCATAATGTGAGTGGCAGCAGACCTGTGCCATTTGGAAAGCTGCATTTAAATCTAAACCCTTTACAGTGAAAGAAAATGACCCAGCTGGGAAAATGACAGCCATGGGTCATCCTTAAGACCTATCTGGACAGTCAAGCCAACCAGCAATGGACTGATAATTCACTGATGAGTCACTGTCATACCCTGCTAATGAAAAAGTCACCGAGATAGGTTTTACTCATCCTGCTCCCATGACTATTTTGTAAGTGACTGCAAGTTCTGGGACTGTTCAAAGACCACAGGTTCACACTAAAAGAGCTGAAAAATTATAACTCCAGGCCCTACTAGCAGGGGTCCTGTGCAAGGATTCCCAAGAAAGACAGTTAGGTCATGGCTAACTGGACAGCTGAGGTGAGAAAAATATCTCCGCATTCTAAAACATTACTTCTCTTTTTCTAGAAAACATAGTGCAAGAGGCAATGGTAACCTCTTCAATTAAAGTGATTTCCTTTATTTTGCTTGGAAACTGCTATGCCCTACTTAGCTTGTGGATCAGTTTTGAAGGAGCAGGGAGGAAAAGCAGATTATAAATTCCTTGCATTATAGACTTTCCTGACAGAGTAATACGGGCATGAGACAGAGAAAATTCTCCTCTTAGTTTTGGTGATTTTTTCCTCCCATGAGTTTAACTCTGGCAGGCACCAGCTCTATCTCACAAATAAGCTCCGATCAGCTTGTACACAGAAATCAGAAGTAGTACAAATATGATGTCCTTTGAGGCCTTGATAGGGTGATCAGACTAAATTAAGACATTCAAGGGGAGGAACAACAGTTACCACAGTCTATAACTACAGCCAGGTACAAAGTGGAGACATCACACATCAGACAACAGCCCTAGGTCACAGCTACAGCTGCCAAGGTAAGAGTAACTGATGGCCCTGACCCCACCCTGAGTAAGGCAGCCAAGTTAAGGCCAAGATTCAGGACAGGTTATTTGCTGAAATCCAGCCAGGCTGTCTCTTAAAACAGGGAAGTAGATCAGTGACTAAAGCTCCTTGTGACTGCACCTGGTTAACATTCTCATGATTATCATCATTGCTCACACTGACAAGTAAATAATTTAATAGCTTAATTAAAAACTAAGGTAACTATAATTGTGTTTTTCTCCATCTTTCTCTTCTGTCCTGCTTCTTTCCTCCACACCACCTTAACCAAATCTTTCCCTTCCCTGGTTACATTTTTCCTCCTCTTTGAGGAAGAATAGATTAACAAGAAGTAACCTTTTTTTAGGTAGATTCTTAATCCCCTACTGAGCTCCATACAATAATATTAAGCTGCTGCTGCTCTTCTAGTGGTCACTATGAATCAGTTTGTCAATACTTATGCTTGAGGTGTTGGCAGAATTAGGAAACTTTTATTCTACCCCCTCCCTAAAACAGCATTATTTCTTGTACTTTGCTGAAATGGAAGCAAGATGTTAAGGTTTACATTAAAAATATTCTTTAAAACAATCTATATACAGCATAGTGTGTCCTCCAAACAAAATCAGAGGATTACCACTAAGTTCACACAAGTGTTGTATCTTACAGTAAGACAGTCAATTCAAGCTTTCATATGATTTAATACACAATGAAAATGTCACAGATCTATGTCAGTAGAGGTGTGTAATTAAACAATTAAAAGGAATGAGACTTACATATTCCTTCACATTTTTTGTCTTCACAGCTTTGTATGAGTAGTATGCAGGATACAGCATCCCAAACACCAGCCTATTGGAAAACAGAAAGAGCCTTCAGGATCTGTTACACTGTATATGACAAATCAGTGACAATAGATCATTAGAACAATGCAGCCAACTTAATATAAAAAATCCTGCTCTCTAGCATTAAAAAAAAATTAAAAAAAAAAATCAGTGTTATATGTTCCTTGGAGGAAGTTTCATGATAGACAAAACTGGAACAACATGAACAGAAAAGGGTGTGTGCCCTAAAGACAACAAACTGTTTTGTAAGACTGTTTCTAATAGATAATGTAAACCAGTTGTTCTGGTTCTTTTACAAGTAAAACCAGTCCTGCAGCCTGTCCACACCAGAAGATAGCACTGGCAGTGCTATCACCCTTGAAGAGCCTCTGAACCTATCAGTAGTTAATCACGTTAATCACAATCATCTACTTTTTTCAGATTATCAGAAGTTTATTTCCAGAAGAATTTTAAGAAAACACTGACTTACAAAATTTCATCTCCTTTTGCTAGAACTCTGCAAGAGCAACATTTAGAAATGGAGGAAAAGTGGGAATTAATTGAATTGATTTTTGTCCCTGTGGAAAACTCTGTTCAGTAACACAGCAGCTATAATGCCTCTCACCTTCCCTTGTTCTGGCTGAAATTATAACTATTAAATATCAGAGATAAAAAAAGCCTTTGTTCATCCTTTAAGCCATAAAACAGTCTTTATAAGGGTGGAAATTATTTGTTCAAAGAGAAGATACAGAAGAGGTTCCTGAACATCATAACCACCAACAACTGTCTGACATGCATAACAACTCCACCAGTTACTGGTCATCTATGCACCTCTCCCTAATTCTAAAAATAGCACTCCAAAGTTATTTAAGTAACTATTAGTAGCCTGCTCATTTAAGTGTCTTGCAATGAAGCATATGAAAGGGAAACAGCTTGAGTGTTTCACTTTACAGATTTTTTCAGATACACTTTTCCACTCACTTTACTGTCAGGTAGCATCACTTCTATAAAGAAAAAAAACCAATGTATTTTTAAATTTAAACAGCAATTTATCCTCTGAACATATCACTCTCAAACTGCTATAAACATGAACAGGGACAAAACAGAATTTTAAGAACACTTCTTCAGAAACAACTGATCTTAAGCAGAAAGCTTATTACAGCAACAGTAAGACAATCATAAAACTAAAGATGACCTCAAGTTAAATAAGAACGCTAGCATAAGACAAACACAACAAAGGTAGCTAGTTTTCCCCCATGTAGAGAAATCAGTTACTCAATACTCAGCAAATCAGGAGTTAAAAAAACACCTATTTTAGTAACCACTTTTTATTTTAAAGAATTTTTCTAGAAATCACTTTAAAGCTACAGAGTGCAGTGGTTAACACCACAATCTATCATGATTATATTATTCTATAATATTACTTTATTTTATATACACCAATATATAATAATTTAATAGTGTTTTCAATACTGCTGTAAAATGGAAGTGCTAGAAAAACTTCTGTTCTTTCACTAGAAGTGAGTAGATTAAAACAAAACATCAGCACATCTAGTCAGTAATAATAGGAACCAGTACTGTAAAGTTTTTATCTCCTTACAGCCAGAGCTGACATTGGAAGTGTGGCATGATGCTGCTGCCAAGTCTGGCACCACTCTCTTCTTCACACAGGCAAAGTCCTCTGACTTCAGTTAAGCCTACCAGGCAAATTTACAAGCCAAAAGCCAACTTGTCAACAGTGAGTGTAGCTGAAGGCCAGCAAATTCACTTTTACCTTCCATCTATGCATGATGGATCAGTGTACTGGCAAAAGAGATCACTGCAGCCGACTGAGGCAGAAACAGCTAGAGGAGGAACAGCAGGGAGCCTGGGCACACAGATGGCTACAAAAGCCCCACATGTTCTAGTCCTGTTCCTCTTTGGATCCACACCTCCAAAAAGCTCAAAGCTGTCAGCAACACCTACTGCTACACATTAGAAGCACATCCATCCTCTGATATTTCTACAGAAACTGTACAACCACTTTAAGGATGTTCCCAATTATTCTATGGCTTTTCAAATTTAAAAGCTCGAGCGTTATTTTTCAAAGTGTGGTTTGTATTTCACACTGAGTATCAGCACACTGCATGAATGTAGCAGACAAAAACAAAGGCAGTTTCCACAGATGGAAACAGATTTCAGCTGTGTGTGACGTCATTTACTTTATATTATTAGTAGATACATGGATAATCCTGCTTACCAATGTAATTTCACTGCCAGTTGTAAGCCCAGCTATTTCAGGTTTTTAGCTGGACTCAGTAGCTACCATAGCATTCCATTTTTGGTACAGCCACCTCCTCTACAGACATTTTGCTCATGTAAAGAGAAATGTTTCTCAAATATATTAGGAGATTAAAATAAAAACACAAAGAAAAAAAGTATCAAAGAGCCTTTAAATCTGAATAAAACAATGAATTTGCATATCCATATAGCTTTTTTTAAAACTATCCACATAGTTTTATTTTTTTAAAAATCCAACCTACTGCTTGTATTATCACATAATCCATGGTCTTACAATTTTAATAGCTTCAAAGTGAAGAATTGTTTGAAAGGCTCATTTATGAAGCAAAGCAACCGAGTTTGCATCTGACTGATAACTGAAATATCAGTCATCTGTACACAGGTTGCTCTGGCACTGAACATAGTTCACCTAGATAGTAAACAACTCTAAAGCCACAGTTTTAAAAAAATATTATAAATAAAAGAAACTAAGACACAAATAAAAGCCACTCAAAAGTACTACTTGCATCCAGAGTCCTCAAACACTAAGCCATTAACATTAAAAAAAATGCATTTAAGGGTTCAGTCTGTTCACATTGCCAAAGTATTGCACAAAGCATGGAATAGTGTTTGGCACTTTATTCTTTCATGCCTCCAAAATGCAAAAAGGGAACACTCTCTGCTCCTTACCTAACAGTTAAAACAATCCAGAAAACTCTTTTACTATGAAATGCTTTGGAGACAGCCCCATTCACTAAATTCCCTCTCCCTAAAAATTTTGTATTAGAGATGACACCCATTTGTCCAATCAAAGGCTGAGGATCTCCACAGATTGATACAGAGCCAGACACTGTGTGCATCTACAGTAGGAATATGTACCTACACCCTTGAGTGGCAGGCTGAAGAATAAAAGAATCCTCCACGCCTCCACAAAACCACGGACCTGAATGTAAAGGCCTGATAAACTGCCTTGCTTTGCTGACCATGCCCAGTTCCCCTTCTCAATACTAAGTGTTTCCCAGTTACATTAGGAATGGCTTCCATCCCATCATAAACAGACACAAGTTTTTTCTAAGAGCAGATCAGGCAACATGGAAATACCAGAAGTAATGTAGGTGACACTGTACTATGTATGCAGAAACTAGGTGGTGGTAATACAATTTTACTTCTAGATGAACTATAATTACTATTCCATATATGGTTAGCAAGTTTAGCCAAGCAAGATTTCATTTGAAAGGAAGTTTGCTAATGAAAACTAAATAGCAGAACAAAAATCTAAAGAACAATGCTTGAATCTTTGGCTGGCTGCTCTTGGCTGTAAAAAAGGCAAATAGAGCCATATGCCTTACCAATGGGATTTCAGTCAGCACACACTGGAAAAGCAGAAGCATTTTTGCTTAGACTGTATACTGCCCATATACTTCCAAGCCACTCCCATCAAAGATCAGCAGTTTGGACTTTGCTCTCCTTTTGTTTTGGCTACCAAGCGATGAGGCGACAGTTATGGATTAAGTTTTACCTGCTATGCACCTCTGTGGCACTCTCAAGCTTGAAATAAGGCACAAGGAGTATACGGAAGAACCCTATTCAGGGGGAAAAGCCAAAAACCTTGCACGTGTTGGCTTGACCCAACACCATGTGGATACCAGGTGCCCACCAAAGCCATTTGGTCACTCCCCTCCTCAGCTTGGCAGGGGAGAGAAAATACAACAAAAAGCTCAAAGGCTATGGGGAGAGATAAGGACAGAGATCACTCACCAGTTACTGTCATGGGCAATTGCCAACCCTCTTCGGGTAATTTGATTGTTAACCTATTACCAATCAAACCTTGACACACAAACCCAATACACCTCCAAAACAGCACGACTCAAATCATGCCTCACCCCTCCCCCCGAGTGTTACAGCTGGGTAGTGACTTCTAGACTAAGCCAGCTACCAGCTATAGTTCAGCTACATGTCCAGACAAACAAAAGCTTGCCCTGGCAATTTTGCCCTGAATGTTTTTGAAAACACTACACGAAACAAAGTCATTCTGTCCAGCACCTGACAGAATTTAGTTCCATTTTGCTATTCAGATACACAATACTAACCACACAATCTACAGTAAAACACTACATATTCAAGCAACTACAAAAACTACACTTTGACCAAAATGCTAGTCTGCTACAGGGACAGGGGAGCATGAGGATCAGCTCCTGAACCCCTCAAGAAATTGTATCCTACTTTTTCTTCCAACCCCCCCACCTTGGGCAAGGAGCAGGGAAAATCATGTAAATCCTATTAAAAGGATATGTCTGCCAACAGTAGCAAACTTTAAATTCAGCAACTCCTTCAGCAGATTACAGTTACCAAAATGCAGGAATGCAATCAGAAACAGCTCTGTTAAAATCTTCACAGCATTCTTATGACCAGAATATAAAAGCCAGAGAAAAAAAAAAAATCTTAAGAGTTAAAGAATATACCCAGAAGCACACCAGACAGATCTGAATAAAGCACATTCCTGAACAGAGCAAGGCAGCTATTAACTTTCCAGCTTAGAAAGCTGGAATTCTCCAAAGCAGCTGCCAGATTCTTCCAAAGTACAGCATAACCAATAGCAAGGCAATTACTCAAGCAGTCAGAAACCACCTTAGAATTTTAATAGGAAAAGTGACATCCCTACTGATTCCTCAGAAACGTGGGAGTTTTCTATGCCAGGAACTTTTGTTTAATGGGTCCCCAGTATAACAATTACAAGCAGTCTGATAGGAGACAATTAAGCCTTTCTTCCAATGCAGACCCCTAGGCTCCATTACAAGTACCTTATCTACTCATGTTTATGGACTAATTATTGATCTACCCCAAATTAGGGAACCTTTTGAAGATAACTCTTCAAATTGTCTCAACATGGAGAACCTGTCTGAACCTTGAAAAAAGTCTAAAAAGAGCACAACAAAAAAAAAAATAGAAAAAATTCTCTTCCCTAAGGGATGTTCTGCACTGGAATGTGTGTGCAAGTGCTGATGTACTTATGGGCTCCAAGCCCTCTCGCAGGGGCCTGTGGCAGTCTGGAACAAGGGAGAGCTAAAAAACAACTCCTGAAGCAAAATCCAGGCTACCCTCTCTAATGAGTCAGCCTGGAAACTCTTTCACATGGTCAAGTTGCATCAGTGTTTTAACATAGTTCACCCAGTCACCCTTCTCACGAGTTGACAGGGCATTACTGGTACACAAAACCTATGATTCAACTCACCTCCTGTTCACATATAGATCCTGTACAGCACAGAAGTACTTGGGGAGAAGCTATTTGCATATCATTCTAACTCAAAGAATCTGCACCTGTGCCTGGAGATAGTGCCCAAAACTTGTGTCCACAACTGAGAAATTTTTCTTGTGCTGCTGGATAGCCCACATACATTTTAACAGAAGGGCATAAGTCTGGAGATACCATCACCATGTCATAAAAAACCAACAAAAAACCCCAAACAGATAACAAATCCTGTTCTAAACACAGTCAAAAGGCCCAACAAACCCAGTTGTACAGAAAATTCCAAAAAGCTAATACTGGAAGGCAAATAGAAATTGTTATAAAACCCTTAGTCACTTCTCTGCATGACCACCTATTCACCTCTTGCTTTTATGATACATGTTTGACTCCTGCTGTAATAGCGTCCTGCCCATCCCGGCACTCCTTCCTGTTTACAGTCTCACAGGGCTCACCACGGGCAGGGCACTCAGGTCAGCTCACACCTTCCAAGCACTCACACCGAGGAACTGCTACCAGACCTTCTGTAGCACTTCCTCGAGATAAAGAGCAAACACTGAACGTCTTCAAATACAGAACAACCCTTATAAGAGAACTAAAATCTCCCACCTAGCTCTTACCTCAAACTCAATAGCAGAATATCATCCCTGCTGGAGAAGTATTCATTTTCAAAGCTGCTCACACTTATTTAAATCTCAAGTAAGTTATTTTCCTTCAAATACATGAAATCATCTCTGATTTCTCTGTTGCTATGACTTCTTACCACTGGAAGCAAAGTACTTGTGGCCCCATGTCAGCCAGCTGTGGTACCAGGCAGGAGCACAACTGAACACTGAGAAATAGCCAACAATTAGGAACAATTGCAGGTACTTCTCAGACAGCTCTTAAGACAGCCTGGCACATGACTTTGATCAAAGTAAAAGATGTGTCCTTGTACTGAACTGTGCTTTTCTTCTAATGATCAGCAAGGACTGACAGCTGGATTAAGGATGTCAGAAGAAATAAATCGACTAATTTGCTACTTTTCATGTTTTAAAAAACATCAAACCAAGCCTAGCTTTCAGGAGATATTTTCTATTTTCATTTAGTATATGCATGAACAAACTTATTTCATAAAGCAGGTGAACAAGATACAATTAAGACTACAATTTTTTTTAAGTTTAAAGATGAAAGCTGATACCTACATGAATGTTCAAAGAAACTGTCACATTAAGAGTTTACATAATAAAGGTAATTGACAGATGACAGAGAAACACACTTATGAGCTTCCTTGCTTTGGAAAAAGTTCTTTACACTTACTGCTCTTGGAGGTATTACAACCTACACATGCAGTTTTCATGAGCAACATGATCCTCTCCATTTAGGATGCTTCTGAGAGCTCCTAAAAAACATGGGTAATTTAATGCAGATGATGTGCTGAACAAGATTAACAGGAACATTACAGATCTAGAATGAGGTGTTTCATTTTGTTATGAGGTTTAAAGTTACATATACACTTGGTAGTTTCTTGGCTTCCATAAATTTAATTTTAAAAACTACCAGCTCTTTTATTTATACTACTTAGTTTTGTGCCTAGTGTCTTCAAAATTATGTTGGAAGCTTCTACAAATTTTTAGGTCTTTATTTCTGTGTAAGAACATGTCCTTCATATCAAGGAGAAGAATCCAGAAGACACCTTAAAACACCTTCCATTGCAATCTATATGGTATATTGGAAAATTGTTCATTACAGTAACTTCAGTAACTTGTGTCAAGTCAGCAGCCACTTCTTCTCAAAGGTTTCTCTGCTCTGTGCCACAGCAAATTTTGAAACAAGGAAAGTTAGATGGATGTTTGGAGAACCAAAGCTAGCATAAAGAAAACAAAGCAAAGACTCATCTTGGTACTGCCAAGTCCTGCACATTTTTAAACATGTTTAACAGTCTTAAAGCTTCAGCTCTTGGAAGCCTCAGAGGTCTCAGTCCTAGTGAAATGACCAGGTAACAATCAGATTTGCATACAAAGATAATATTTTATCCAGCACAAAATTGGAACAGAAGCAGTAATGCAGCACAGCTGAAGAGCAGCAATACTAATTAAGTGACAGAAGTTCTGCAGGTGACAGAAAACTAAAAGAAACTCTGCCAAAAATACATGAACACCACATCCCTAGAATAAAAGTCAAAAAAGCCCAGCAGAATATGCTCTCATTACAGCAACTGTAGTTAATTTTTAAAGCAGCCTCACTCATTTAATGTATGCAAGTCCCAAGACAAGATAACTCAGTGTTTTAAGTGGCAGTAGTCTCTTTCACTGCTGTGGGGAAAAAAAAAAAAATTGGTTGCCTGAAAGGATCCAAGGCCAGCTTTTTATTTATTAAAGTTAATTTGGGCATATTTACCCTGAGTTATATTACCTTCAATCAAGCTATAGAAGTCACTATGGGAAGCCCATGTATAATCACACACTATAGACATAAGTCTCAACCGCAGGAGATGGGGACAAATTCTTTGCAATAAAGTGTTTAAGCATATTTCCTCTATTGTCTCAGCAGCTGCCCAAGGAGAAAGTTTCCTGATGTACCCAATGCTTGAACTGCAGGTTCAGGAATCCAGGAGTTTAATATTATTTTCCATATTAGAGGAAACCCAGTTTTAATTCTCTCAAGACTCTGAAGTCATGCCCATTCTCAACTATTTTTCAAATCTAAAGCTTTATTCAGCTTCGATAAGTGGCTTCAAAGCTAGCTACTCCACTGGAGTTCCTCTTCCAGGCTTAGCCATCACTTATGGCCTAGGCTCATTCCCTCTACCACCTCCAAATGCCACAGTACAAAAATGGATTTCCACTTGGATTCTTACCTTTTCAGCTTTGGTTTTCACCCTGCATCAAGTCTCCTAGAGACCTGAGTTAATTTCACAAGTTAAAATCCACAGTCACTGTTTGCTGCTCTAAGAGTATCTTTATTTTTGGAAATATTAATCAACATCAAAATAACTGGCTATAGGGAACTAGCATTTAAAATAGGAGTGGTCCCAAATAAAAATTACTTCTGCTTATTCCAAGGGAAACCACATTTTATTTTTGAGCTGTCTGTTAGTGAGAGGCAAACCACACTGCCTGTAACCACCCTGTAATCACCCCATTCATATGGGTTGCATTTTTAAAAAAGTGTCCATGCTGCTATAGGTCACACTGTGTGGAATATTAATCTGTCCAGGTGGCTCCAGAGAGAAAAGTGAAGTTCATAACCCAAAGGCTCAGAAAGGTCCTACTTAATCATTACACATTCTTGAACGCAAGGGTGTCATCAGAGACCAGCCTCAATGTCCTGCCTCTCCCAAAAAATGCTACAAAAATACCACAATCTGAGCAAAGTGCTAAGTGGAACCATATAACACCAACTCTTGAAGTAAAAAGTAAGCATGTCTTTACCCCAGGCAGCTGGTGGTTTTGTTTTTAATCATCCAAAGTTACAGACATTTTAATTTTTGCCAAAAGGTCCTTGATTTTCTGGGTTATAAGATTTAATCTTATAACCCAGAAATGTACTTCTGAAGCCTCTTAGAGCATTCAAAAAACAAACCTTTCCATTGTACACAGGAAAAGGTTTCTACAAACTTTGTATTTGGCAGATGCTGTCGAGGCAGCATCTGGACTTGTCATTCCCAAGTAACGTGTTTCCTCAATTATACCTGGCACGTAGAGAGCCCTGAAGATTCTGTTAGACACCGAGTTAAGGCTGACAAGCACAATCTCTACCAGCCTTATTCATGCAGCTCTATTAGTAACAAAAATACAATGCTAAAATATATCTTCATTTCCTCCCTTTTGAACCCAAATAATTTATGGGGTTTTTTTAAGACTCATGCATTAATTAGTTTGAGGGTTAGGTTTTGCTCTCAAAAACAAGTAAAGCACACTATGCTGATTAACAAAAAAAATTTTCTGAGAGAAGAATTCTGTTAACACAATTATGTTTCACTGGTTATATGTAAATGGGCTAAGAAACCAGAAGATATAAAAGAAATGTGTGCCTTTCCAGAAATGTTATTTTCCAAAGGCAAATGTAAGATAATTTGCCTGATTCACATTATCCTCTTTGGACAAATGTAAATTTAATTTTGTCTCAACCATTCAAGGGTAACTTTTAGACAAGAAAAACTAGGCCTCAAACTTCTATAAGTAGAATAGTAAAACCAACACTGCTTACATTGCAACTACAGCAAATTAATGACTGCCAAAGCAGTCACATAAAACATATTTTATGTTTCTGTGGCTATACTGTGTTCCAAGAGAACCATAAGCTGTTCACTGCTGAAAATTTTGAATAGGTCAGCTTCTAAAACATTCTAATACTAAATACACTACAACTGAGTAATCCTAGACGTGCCTTTAGACGTCTATAAAGGCAATGATGTGTTCTAGAACAAAATCCTAATCTGGGCAAAAGAAAAAGATTAGCAGACAGAAGTGAATAATGACAGCACAAAGCCAAATAATAATTCTTTGGAGTTTTTATATTAGTTTTAGGTAGTGTTACTGTACTGTAAAAACTAGTCAGGATATCTTTAAGCTAGTGACCATCTTCCTCACTCTCCTTTCCATAGTTTTGATCAATGAGTTACAAAACAGGGTGGGGGGAGGAAATAACAAAACCAGACAGTGATAGGAAGGCACAAGCACAAAGTGTTTTCTGATTTTCCCGTTTGAGCACTGGAAGTTCCAACAGCTTTAACACAAAAAAGTACAGCATTATGTCAGGCTCCTCACATCAGGAAAGATTCTGCTTAAGAAATCCTTGCACTTAAATCCAGGTTGCAGGCTTTTGAAATAAACTGCACCTAGTTTTCAACATCAAACACAAGTTCCAACTGTCTTTGGGATTCATGAGTAATGTTCCAAAGATGATAAACACAGGGCAAACATTCATCTGGTTAAACCCACCTCCATGTTGATGCTTGCAGACTGCCAGGAAACACAAGAGAAACAGAAGTAACGCCCTGTTATTTTGTCAGTGATAAACTGAGCAGCAAAGCAACGGAGATAGCTGACAAGAAGCTCAGTGCAGAGGTAGCCTCTGTGGGGTGTTTTATTTCCCTCATATCCAAAACCATCTTGTCAGATTGGTTGTTCTGTGCCACCGAGGCCAGCCGTGTTTGAAGTCATACTGGTCAGCAAAAAACTTGCAATCACCTTTCCTGCCTAGACCCTACACACCTCATCTCATTTGTCCTGGAGTAAATTGTTACAATCTAGTCTGGCAGGTCTTGACAACAGAGGGATTGTACTGCTGGCAGATGTAATATTTTCTTCTATATAAAGCTAGTACTTTCACAGGTTTCAAAATTTTGGAATTTCAAAAGCAGAATAAAAAGGACCAAAAAGCTCAGAGAAAGCTCCTTTGCACATGGAACACTGGAACAGAGGACTTTGCCAGACATGTTTTTACACATATTTTGAAGATGATTTCTATCAAACATTAAAATTATTGTGCCAAAGCAACTTTTTTTTTTTTTAAATCAGAATTTGGCTCAGGATCTTCCTCAGCCTTACACAGGCACATAGGGAGTTGCCTCTATGTACAAACCCAGGAAAGACAAGCCGTTCTGTCCAGGCTGCAGAAGTGCTCAATAGCCCACAATGAGCTCACTCAAAGCAGACATCAGTTTGTGGAACACTGCAAGAGTGGAGGTTGTTTGTTTTAATTAGAAACAAACAAATCCTTTTGTGCCAGATCATGCAGTTCTTGGTATTTCTTTATCTATAACGCACAGGGCACACATGTGGGGTTCAGCACATTTTGTAACACAGAACATGCCAAGACCATCAAGTAGGAATGTCAGACTCCACAGGACTCCTCTAGACGTGCTCCATCTGTTTTGAGCAAGCTTCAGTCCAGCCGCCTGCCACAGGCCGGGCACACTGACCACGCATGCTCTGCACACACCGTCCTGTAAACATGGCAGAGAAAAGACAGCTAGGCTGCAGAGCAAATGTTGATTTAAGGCAAGGTGTGCCAGACAAGCAGTAGGGACACTTCTTTCTTACAAGTTGTCAGAGATAGTTGTCATTTTGCATTGTACTAACTCAAGAGGTGTTACAAGTCACATACAAGTGAGCAGAAACTTCTCATTGTATATATTCGGATTACCTCACTGAGAAGCAGAACTATTGGAGAGAAGAGTTCTGATGATTTCATTGCTTAATTATGTAAATTATTTTAAACTTTCATACAGTCAGGACAATACACTTAATCCCTAGACTTACATATGCTTACAGATTTCAACCCATGAAACTGAAAACCCTTTAAAAAATCTGACACCTTGTTTGATTAGAACAGCTGCACTGTTATTACTGGAACTAGATTCATAAGAAGAAAGAATAAGCAGCAACTTGAAAGCAAAGAATGTAGTTTCAGAGCACGCTTTAACCGTACCCTAAAGCCTAAAATAATGCTGGTTTTGTCCTGCAACCTTTCATTCTCAACACAGCACTTACCTAGCAACTACACAACAGCAGTGTGAGCTGGTGCAGTTCATTGCAACTAACAAAAGATTAACTTCTATCAACACTAATTTTCATTCTAGTTGACAAAACAATCAGACTCACACAGTGGTCACAGAGTTTGGATCCTGTGGAATGTGAATGAGGAGAGGATGAAGGACAGGATAGCCCCTCCCAGCAAAAGGACAGTGAGATCTATTTAGCAAGAAATGCCAAGGATAACTGATACACAATCACTGATTCATTCCAGTTGTGTGATGAGACAGACATTGCAGCACATCTCACTCACACTATGACAGCAACTCCTTTTTCCCCACAGGTGCAGCAGCAATTTATAGGCCTTTAAACTGAAGAATACCGTCAGAAATTCAGCATCCAACAGCAGTCAACATCCTTCATACTTCAGCTGCAACCATCGTGCCAGAGAGCAGGCTACAGCCAAAGAAACTCTCCCACAAATGGCTCTTCTGCCTTGAAGATCAGGCTGTTAAGCTATAGCTATTCCTTCCACACACATGGTGCTATTATTACTTGATTCCACCAGATCAGCTGTGATCACTACAAGACATGTTGGACAGCATGGTGATTAGCACACAAGAGGGTAAATATTTTTGTAGTTTATGATTTTAATTTAAAAGATTGTATGCCAAGAACAAGACATGATCTAGGTTTACAGTCAAAGCATAATCAGTTACATAAAACTTCATCTACATGCTAAGCCAGGTATTCCTGACAACTCAATCAACACAGAAGCTATGGCTTCAGCCACCCATTCTCAGATAGGCAGTAATTCTAGGGGCAGCTGGACATCTGGAAACGTCAAACAACAACAGAAGCATTAAAACTAGAGTAAGATAATGCCTTGGAAAGCACCATTAAAGAAACAGCTCCAATCTGTAAAGCACCAAAGGCTGAAAGACACTAATACTACTACCTAGCTTCAGGTCACCTCCCAGACAGTCTTTGTCCCGCTTAAAGCACTTAGTTATAATCTAATATCATATTCAAGGACTATTTGCAAGGCTCTAAAACTGGGGTGGGGAAGACAGTCATTATAAATACAAGCAAACAGAAAGCTAACTACTACTACCCAAGACAAATACATCCTTCTGTGGAGCACTGCAACTTTTCCTTCCAACATTCATGGATGCTGACCTACTTAACTGGAAACAAACCATGTACTTAAACATGAAGGGAGAGAGTGTGCTGCAAAGCAACACAGATGGGGGAACTTTCATTTTTAAGTGAGGAGGGAAAAAAGTTAACAGATTACAGCAGACAGTCTGCTTTAACAGATTGCAAGAACAAAATGGCCATCTACTTTGTATTTAGGATGCTTTCACGTCTTTGCTTGGCACAAGAGGATGGTCTGATCTCATCCATACCAGGCTGTGACTGACAAGTGTTCAGTGTGTTTACTATTAAATACTGTCTCAGCAACTGATGCGTACACAATCACTCAGACCTTACAAATGAGAAGAATGAGCAATCCAGGCAAACTAAAAGTCAAGCACAAGCTCTATTTGAAGTTAACAAGATGGGCAGTCACAAATTTAAAGAATTATTTCCACCATTAAAGACTGAGAACAAGATGTGCCACTCTGAGAAGTTTTCTGAGATTCTGAATAAAATAATTTCTCTTTTTTTGGTTTTGTTACATGAAAAAAAATGAAAAACCCTGCAGTAAACATTCCAAAAACTGTTGTAACAGCCAGTGTGTTTTAGAAATAATAATGAGCTGTACTTACTACAACAGCACCCACGTGACACAGAATTTGAAAACCGAAAGATGTTTTAATTGTGCACTTCAAGTCTTCTGTTTCTTGACATAAAGATATGCAATTAGTACAAGGTATTTCACAAGTTTAAATACTTAAGAATAATAGCATTGATAGAGCAAAAGGAAAAGATTTCATTAAAACAAAGTTCTGCTGAAGATTATGATGTGAAACAGTGAATTTGAACCACTCCCTGTTTCCTGTGCCTGACTCCTCAAGACAATTCACATGCAATTAAGAATTCAAATTGTCTACTAGCTCCATTCCCTAGTTCCTTAAAGTGTTAACCAAAGTATTTTAGTGGTGTTAATGAATTCCAAATTGCAAAGTCTCGAATCAGAATGCAGTTTGCTTGGGACACACATGTCAGGACAAGTCCACCATGTCAGAAGTCAGCAGAGGGCACTGCGACACACCTACAAATTAATATTTTGCTGCTCTTTTGGCCCTGAAACATAGGAGGTCAGTCAGGAGTGGAGAACTCTGCCACAGACAGAAAAAATGCTGCTCCTTTCCATCACCAGTCAAGATGACAGGCTGCTATGGATTTATGCACCAGGAAGTCACCACACCAGAATCCAAATGCTACATAAGAAAGAGCCTCAGGTCTTCACAGCTACATAGTATTTTAAAATCTGTTTCTCAGGGTTTCTAAGGGAAAGATAGGACACACCTTCCAAACTCCAAACACACAATTCAGAGACCCAAAGTCGCTGAAATAGGTGCCTCTGGGAAGAGACCAGAGGAAAACAGATCAAAAAAGTAAGATAATGGGCACTGACAAAACAGGACAAGAAGGACATTCTCAAGACCATTGAAATTAAGACCTCTCATGTCACACCACATCTACTTCTGTGCTACTTCTCACCTTCTGTTTCCACAAGAATTTTGCTTTATTAACAAAGTTAAACAATAATCTCAAAGCTGTCCAAGTTCTCTTTGAACACTTTCACCTTCCTGAGAAATTGAACGCTGGCAAACTATTTAAATCCCACATCTAGGAAACAAGGACACAAGAAGGTGGAAAGGATTTATAAATAATATTTAGGACTCCCTTTTTAGCAAAAATAATTAGGGCACACAAATGAGTGACCAGTGGCAGCAAGGAAACCAAACTCTACAGAACTGCACAGTACATTATCCTTTATTGATTTTTGCAATAAATCTGTGGAGAACAGTAACTGTTCTCTTCATTCCCTGTGCTATTGGGTTAGGCTCATAGAGGACTTTAACTTATGCAAATACAACCCTTAGGAATTCAGGGGGGAAAACCCAGCTAACTACAGAAGAATCTGGTCATCAGAAATTAAGGTACTCAGCATTGCTGCCATTTCCCTTGAAACCAACACAGTCTAGGTAGTTAAAATAAGAATTCTCAGGTTGGTGCTCTTATGTAACAAAGCAGAAACAGGTTGAGCAGCTCCATCTGATGTACAGAAAGCAAGAGTATGCCTCTTGCCTACAGCACCGTGTAAAGCCTGTGGGAAGACCACACCGACAAAGTGCACCAACAGCAATTCCTCCCACAGACTCTCTTCCAAACCTCTGTCGTCCTTTGCCAGTTCTGGAACGTGACGTTCTACTTTGCAAGCTGCAATTATGTGACAAGTCTCAGGGACAGCAGCAAGAGGGAGAAGGACTGCTACTTATCTAGGTGGTTGGACTGCAGCAGGAAAATATACGTGGCAGTATGAGAAAGTATGAGAAAACTTGACAAAGTTTTCAGATTAAATTACACCAGACAGCTTAAGAGGGATATCTGTCACCAACAAAACAGGACAATCCTATTATGTCCTGCTGTGGGTCACACAGTCCTGCGACATGCTTTATGCTAATTCGGATGTTTGGTGGACTGCTTTGTGAGCAGATTCACTTCATCTGCCTGGCAAAAACTCACACACAGCAAATCTCAGCTCAAGCGACCCAATAAGCACTGGGGACCTCAGAGTCATGGTGCTATCCAGCAAGGAGCATGAGGAAGACTCTGCTACCCAAATATTACTCAACCTTTATGAGGGACTATAATTCAAATGAACACAATAACTCATCAGTTTCAGGAAGGAACAGTACAATGCCAATTTAAAAAAATCAGAGATGTCACTGCGGTTTACTCTTTCTCAAACAGAACTTACACAACACGTAACATGAAGCTTCTCGCCTGAGAAAGTTTGCCTCTTTAGCTTTCAAAAACTCGAGTTTACGAAGTGCAGTACGCAACAACACTGCCAATCTATCTCTTCAGCTGATAACCTACACTCAGCACAGACCGCCATCTCACACTCGCAAGCATTCTTCTAGCCCTCTCAACTCTGCTACAAGTTAAAAAGGAAAAGTTACGAGATTTTATAGGTTACTTTGGATCAATTTACAAGCAATGGTTGCAATTTGTGCGTGACAGGCACAAGCAGCGCGAGCTGGCTGGCTCCGCAGCTCCGGGACACACGCACTTAGAGCAGGAGACACACGGGCTACCCACAACCCCGATGCAGGTCTTGGGGGACTTTCTGGGAGCACAAGGACCCTTTGAGGCACACAGACCCCCTAGAGGAGCGCAGAGCACCCGGCTGAGGAGGCTGGGGGAAGGAGAAAAGGGACGCCGCCCCTCTCCCGCCGCTCATCGGGACCATCTCCGCCCCGGGAAATAAGCCGCCTCCCGCAGCCCCAGCCCGGCACTCACACGACCGCTCGGGAGATCANCAGCCTGGAAAAGGTGTCTGTCTGCTCCTGCCTATTCATCCAGGACCTGTCTGAGCAGCAGTGGCGTCCATCCTCGACCCCCACACGGATACAGCCTTTGCAGAGCAGCCGGAAGAGAGAGGAACAGATAGAAGTCGTTAAGATTGCAGTAAGGCACCTTTCTCCCCTTCTCACCGCCTCTATTTGAAACACAGTAACCAAGTCTAGCAATAAGAGGGGTGGGATGCCCACCTCTTGCCTCGGTCTTTGCCCTGTGCTCCCCATGTGCTCACAATGCTGTAGGATGTTTGGTAAGCCAAAACACCAGTGTCATATATTGAAGTCACCTCAGGTTGGCCGGCTGCCCCGGAGCGTGCCGAGCCACTCGTGTGCTGGAGGGGTTAGGTTAGGCTGCTGTGTCACCCAGGGACAGCGGCTGGAGCCCTGCCTGCTGAGCAGAGTGTGGGGCCAGCCCGCTCCTGGGCTCCTGCACCCCTCTGAAGCACCACGCGAAGCTGCTTCCCCTGTGTGCTTGCTGACAAGCGCTCAGACCCGAAGATTGTTTAAGGTCACGTCTTTAGGTGGGCTACGCAGACTGCTAAATGCAGTTAATCCAAAACTGCAGATGACCAGGAAGATACAGGTGGAAGGATTAGTGCTTGTCGGCCTTGTTACTTTTGTTTCTTCCCTTACACATCTTTTTTTACCCGATGTTGCCCAAGGCCTGACAGCAAGCAAGACGATACACAGTGTAACCCAGTCCAGGTACTCTTGCCAAGGCCATGATCTGGCAGGCTGAGACATGCCGGAGAAGCTGATTGCTTCCTGATACCTTAGTTAATCCACCTCTGCATATTAGTGTTACACTTCCTGCAGAAGTGTAAAACTTGCACACATAAAAGAACAATATTTTGCTGAAACCGACTGCTGTATCTTTTCTCAGAAAAAAGACTAGGTTGTATGAAGTCCTGCCCAAGCCATCGCTGAAAACATTTCATTTTACTCTTCTGATTTCAAGAAGTCTAACAGAGCAATATCCAAAGTGATAGATGTTGGTGCTACTGAACATGCCACTCAGAGCTAAGGTGGGGAAAGAGTAGATCACAGTTTCAGCACCATTCCTGCTGCCTCTCACAGTAAATGACATGCCAAAGTCAGTGTCACAATCTCTAGAAGAAATTAGTTCTTTAACATATCTTTAAGTGCAGATAATACAGTTTCCCTGCCTGCCATACAGAAAGAAGAAAGAGCTTAATCTGTGTAAGCTACTGTCTTATTCAGATGAGAGGTGCCAGGTAAATGCAGAATGGTTTCTGTTCCACAGGCAAGCACCAGAATTCTTCACCTCCTCCCACCACTAAAACCCAGCCATGGGCATCTTCACTCCCCTGCAGCCTTCAAACACACCACACACAGCCAAAAGGAGGGAAAGAAAGAGGGTAAATAAACAATTGTGGAACATTTCAACAAAGACAGTGTTTTAAAACTGTTGTTGTAGTTGTATACTGTGAAATTTGAAATCTGAAATGAGAAAGCGGACAACGTAAAAAAAAATTATTTTTAACCATGCAGAAATTCTTGCAAACAATGATACTGCCCATCTTGGTGTCTCCTCACACTGACCTTTGTAGGGGGTTACTGATGCAGGAAGAGGTAGAGAGGAATTTGTTTGTGAACAATTTAAAGTACACCACTCATCAATCTTATTTTTGAAACAGGCCTAACCTGAAAGCATTCTTCCTTTCATTCAATGAAAGGAGAAATCTAAACCACTGCTTCTGTGCTCTCTGAATAACAAACCTCTCCAGTGGTAGAGTGGGCAGAGGAAATTCACACAGCAGAGCATTTGTAATATAAATTACCTGGCAGAGATGACATTTTAGGCTCCAGTTCTGTAAACTCCTGCTGCCTGCCTGACGCTCCACTGAAGTTTGTAGCATTCCAGTCCATTTAGAGCAAACTGAAAGATGAGAGCCCTAGTTCACAGCATATGAAATTAAGTATACAATACATTTCTTTACTGCAAGCAATTATGTTTGGTACTAGCTCAGAGAACCATTCCAGGAAAAGACTTATACTCTTTTTTACTGTCTGAGATTGTATATACAATAATTCCGTAGCTGCATAATTTATTTTATATGGAATATGTTTATACAAAATAAAAAGTGCTTTTCCTCTAAGAGACATTTATTTTTCTTGCGTTTGTTACCATGGCGATACTGTCTCTGTTGGAAAGCTAAATTTACATTTAAAGAGACATTTTTTAAAAGGGTAAAGGCAGATGGCTCCTAAGAGTAATTTATCTTGCTCAGAAGATTACAGTTTATTTCACAGAATGTTTTGAGACTTAATTCAGTTCAACATGCTGGGTGGTGGTTGCTGGGCCCTCAGCAGACAGGCACGGGGATGCCCCATGAACTTCCCTGTATTCCAGTTCAAACATAATGCTAATCCCTGCTCCTGCATGGTAGAAACACAGGGAGCAGCACAGCAATTAAATCCATGCCATGTACTTAGTCAAACTTGGTGTGTCTTACTCATGTGTCTGTCTATTTCTGTGTAAGGAAGAGAATTACAGGTATCTCATTATGGGATATTTTTAACACCCCTTCCAAAGCCACTTCATATAGTTAAAAGTTGCTTTAAATAGTTTTAACAGTGGTTGGAAAATCATTTGTAAAGGCCACCTAACTTCTTTGATATAATACAATGTATGTATACAAACGTCAATGTTTAGCTTTCATCTCTTTTACAGGTAAACAAACATTTTAATTACATTGCAGCTGTGCAATCAGTGAATGAGCAACATTTAGGAAGACACAAGCTAGTCGGTGACAGAGGGATTCAGTTCCCTGCATTACAAGGATATGCTCCCCAAAGACAGGACCACTTGCATCATGTCTGTTAAAAATACACATAGGTTGATCACAGGGATGGGGTTTTCATAGCTTCACTGTTTTATATTTATCTATCCTACATGAGTCTCAAATCTAGAATAATTTGAAAAAAATAGAGGTTTCTTTCAGTCCTGAATCATACCACATATGTTTGTCATTTTGGGATCAGAACACAGATTATGCCAATTTATCTGTTAAAACAGCACTACAGAATGGGTGAAGATGACTGTTTCTTACACTACTCTAAGCTGATGTTATTACCATAACTTGTTATTAATTAATGTGGTTGAAATGTATAGTTTATGCTACCTTCAAGTATTTAACTCTTCATCTACCTTTCATATGCATGAAGCAGCAGCAAAGGTAAGCTGTGATCTCTAGATAAAAAGCCCTTCTACCCTAATGAGCTTTAATTTGAAAGTGAGTGTTGGGCAATGCTATGGACGTTTTAGGAACTCAAAGCAGCTGAAGCTTTTGCTCAGAGTTCTGGACATGCCACTTCTTTCTCACACGTATTTCAGCCTCCCAGCACAGCATCTTGCTGAGGAACATGGCAAAGCCAGTTGGTGTCTAAATTTTTTTTATTCCAGCACACAGACAGAATGCTAACAGGCCATAAGTTTATCTCTTTCAGAAATGTTTGTGTGAAATTTAGTAACATTCCAAAATAGGAATGTAAAGCACCCAACTTAATGAAAAAACAAAGATTCAAATGGATGTTTCTACCTTTTTTTTTCATTTGGTAGGCTTAACCACTATTGTTCTCAGTTTTATTACAGTCTGACATTCCCTTTAAAGCTCTTGCTTCAATATGAATAAGTAGAAACCTTAGGTTTTTAATAATTTCTTTCCCTCATGTTCACAGATATACCTGCAAGTGCAAAACCTGAAAACACAAACTACAACTTGATGTAAAATTCATGGTTTAAGGCATTTCTTGACAGCAGTTTCCTGACTTTCAGGGCCCTGAGAATTCCACTTAGTACTGAATTTTAAGCAAAATAGAATTTGGAATTAAAAAGGCATCTAGCTAGAGTTGTAGGATGGCTGCACTGTGTAGTAGAGGGGAATCCTTGCAAGCAGACGAGTTAGCAAATGCAGCAGGCCCAGAGCTTTTTTTTTCAAGACTATGAAAGAATGATGTCTAGCACTGTTAATTCCGTGGGTTGTAGGTCAGGAAAAGCAGATAAGGCTGAGACAGAACACTGAAAGCAATTCAGAACAGCCCTATCAATATAAAGCCAAAGTGTTTTCATCACTCTAGCACCAGCCTGTTTTGACTGCAGCAGTCAATTCAGACAGAATCCAGTTAATCTTATAAGTACAAATATTAAAAGGGTACTCATTATTTTAAAGAAAATTCACCATGCTGTGAAAAGGTTTATCAAGCAACTGCTGATTGGTTTTATCAATTTTTAATGGGTTGCAATGGGTTAAGTGCCTCCAGTTCTTTCTTACCAGAAACATAAAAGCAACCCATTAGGATTTTTTTTCTTAAGGGAAATGTGATCTAAAGCGGAAGGGGAAAGTTCAGCACAGCTCCATCTGAGACTTTCTCCTGGCAGCAGTTGTATGTCCATCCTACCTTATTGCTTCCATTTGGAGTTGAAAGCATATAAAATGTGGCCCCCACAAGGGCAAGCTGAGGCAACAGAGGAGCTCATTTCCAGCCCAAGAGGCTCTCACAAAGCCACTCTGCTGTACCTGTCACTTCCCTGTTCTGTGTTGATAAGCTGTAGACAGAAATGTCTGACATGTGTTGCATGTGGACTTTCAAACACTACTCTGCAGGTAAGTGTAACCATACCAGTACATCCCACTAGGGCAGTCCAGTGGAGAGGTTTGTGTAGTTATTTCTCCCATGTTCCCAAGTAGAGTGGCATTAAAGCTGTTAACTTGTTCAAAAGCTGCACCTGAATGTTTCAGTAAATATACACCCTCCTCATGAGAGCAGACCCATTTTAAATGATGAGCTACACATAATCTGGCACCTGATGATCCGCTCTTTGGGATTTGAAATCTGTATACAGAGACAGGCACCAAAGCCATATTATTCCTTCCTGTCTGGGCAGCATCATCTCAGCTATATTCCATCACTACTTGTGATGTGTCACATTTAATAATTATAGCAATCTGTTGGAGATTGTTTTTAAATACACCTTCTACTTTTGATATTTCTGATCCCTGTGGAAAGCTTATGTTATTTTATAGTCTGCTGACTAAGCTCATGTGCACACCAGCTGCATTTTATCAGGGAACAATGATTGCCTTTTGAACTGGCTGATAGATTTTACTTAAAATGAAGAGGAGATATACCTTCTTTGGCAACACTTAGAATGTTGTTCAGCACAACATATCTATTTGCAGAATGTCATAGTCTCCAGTTAAACAATGCTTGTTCAACATTGCCACCAGCCCAAAAGAGGTGGAAAAAACGTATCTTAGAAACAAAAAGGACCCAAGTTTTTCTGCTGCATAAGGAAAAAAGGATCACCTCATGTCATTTGGAAAGATGTCTTGTCCTACCTGTTCCTGAAGCCTTTCAACAGCAATTACACACCTTTTCTTAACTATGTTTTCTAGTTCTTCATTATCCTACTGGGAAGCTTTTCCTTGTATCAAAGTTAAGCTGAGTCACAGAGTATTCAGCAGTTTTTATCATGCCTCCCCCAAGTATGGACGGAAAGGTGTTCATTTCCTTTCAGTAACTTCAAAACACTAAACCCAATACTTATGTATTAAGTCTTCCTTCGAATAAAGAATTCCTTATGGGATATTTTCTAGTCTTTTTGACTCCTTTCTAACCCAACTTTCTTGAAATGCAAAGCCCAAACCCATACACAGAGCTTGAGAGGAGCATAATCAGCACCAAGAGCTGAAGGGCTACCTCGTACATTATCCAGCAACTCAGAAGGCTGCCAGCAAAGGACACTGGGTATCAGGTTTCCCTTTTCTTCTTTCCCACACTCTCGGGGCAGCACAGCACGATTAGCTGGGAGAGATACTCAGGGGAACCTCTGCTGTGGGGCAGGATGGCAATTCCTATGTAGAACCCCAAGGTAGCCTTTAGCCAGCTGACCGCACTATGCCTTGCTTTCTCATTCCAAAATAGGTCTAGTCAAAACTGCTGACCAACAAATGCATTTAAGGAAGCTGTTTTATTAAACAATATCCTGATTTGTTTTTCCCTTGGAGCTATGCTTTCTGTCCTCTCATTACTTGGGTTCCTTTTTCCCCCAAGAAGTGTCATCTCTCTGCATTCTCCCCTGAACTGGGGCAAAGGTCTCTCTAGATTTTAAAACTGGAAGGGAATATCAAATAATTTCATCCACCTTAAACCCAAGACACAAAATCATTAATTCATGTGTTGTGTCAGATAACTTTTGTTTCCTAGAAGCAGTGCTGCCGACAAAGGATATTGATTTGAAGGCATCAGAACATCAAATTTTTTTTTTCATTTTCACCAATAATTTTTTTTCCTTCTAGAAAACTAGGCCCATGCTTCTAAACTTTGAATTTGCCTTTAGTTTCCAGTTTAGGTTCCTGCTATGCTTTAAGTGATAGATTAGAGGTGTCTTTCTCACTCATTAGGTCTCCACAAGGATTTATGCGTGCATAAGTCACATTTCAATCTCTTGATAAATTAAACTGCAAGTTTCTTTGAATGTTTTTGTTTTTTTTTTTAGTCCTTAAATGCTTTATGGTAGATTTCTAGCTCTAACCCCAAAGTTGTCCAGCATTTTCATATGCTGAACTTTGTAACCAGATTTCTGTTAACTTCACGAAATTTCTCTTCAAGTGGCATAAGAAAATAAATCTGCCACCCTCTTTTGTTCTCATTAATAGAGAAAACAGAGTATTCTTGGGTGCTCATATTCAGTTGTTTGTCCTCTGATCCAGGCACCTGCCTTGCATGCTGCTTCTCAAACTCCTGGCTACCAGTCTGAATGTTTTGTTAATGTCTGTTCTTGGAGGGCTCACCTAACACAGGAAAAATTACTTTCCTTTCAGAGCTCAGGTTATTAAACACTTCCACAAAGATGCTGTTCTCCCTTACTGGAAATTGAGTTAGCACAAGGTTTCCCTTCTAAGATTCTTCAGGCAAAGGGGAAGTGGGATGGACCCCAAAGGCATGGCTGGATAGGAGCACCCATGTCTCCTCACTCCTGCAAGCACAACAAGGACAACTTCTGCTGTGTCAGCTGACTGCCCTCCCTTCCTCCCCACCTCTGACAAAGCCTCCCAGGCTTTCCTGAGGTGCAAAATCAAAGCATGTTTCTATAATATATATCACAATCATACAGAGTGTGCAGTAGATCAACAGCAAAACAGGATCAACAGCCCTTATATGGTATCTAACTTTCAATTTGCAAAGCTGCTAGAGACAACATTCATTTCCACCCTGCAAGAAACAAGTACTTGCTTCTTGCTATACAGAGTGACTCAAGTCAGCACTGAAGAAAATAAAGATTACATAGAAAAAAAGAAGTTGGCACTTCTGTTTGCTTTCTTGTTCAACATTGCCAAAACCAGCAGATATACACAGCAAAATGTCTCTCTTGATCCACAGGTCCCTACACAGAAACCATTTGTTTCTGCCTCAAAAAGACTTTTCCCATTTTCTGTGGCAAGGAAGTCACCCTTGAGTTTTCTCCTCTGTTGAGTAGAACATTGCCAGCTAACAGAATACATTTCTCTGTAGTCTGGTATCCTTAGAATACAAGTGCAAGCTGTTTAATACGTTAGCAATAATTGTCAAAGGCTTGAAGCCTCTCTGGGGAGCAGCAGGAGGTTTGCACACGGATTTTGTGCACTAGAAATCCCTATCAGTGTGTATTACTACCCACTCAGAAGGCAGCCTGAAGAAGTGTCCCTCATACTCGAAACTCTGCCACCTTTGCTTTCCAACTAGCCTTTTAGTTCTTAGGAAAGTTGACTCTGAGAAAAGGAGCACAGACAGTCTTTCAGCCTGTCTAGACATTCTGGATGCTGAATGTTTAATAGCCTGGTATAGCATAGTTGGACTATAGCAGTAGAAAGTGATGAAGGCAGGAAAAACAATAGGCAGAACTTCTGGTTTAACAGGCACGAATGCACTGTGTCTGTAGCTGCTCTGAGCTGGTAGCCTGCAGGAGGCTAGGAAAAAATCATCCTCTTTATGTCAAACACACTCTGTCTAGACAAATCAGAGCTTCACCTTTTTTGCATACCCCTTGTCTCCCAGAAGTTGCTAGAAACAACTGTTAGACATCAAAATTTACACAAAAGGCACTCTCCAGCAAGTCAAAAATGAGAATCAGTAGCTGGTTTGTTTTGGCTTCCTTTCACACAATATTAATGTACAGACACAGTTCTTCCACATACTCTTTTTTCATCCTCTCTCACACATTTTGGAAAATAATCTATCAAGATATATGAAACCTGAATTAAAAAACCCTGACAAAACTAAAGTACAACCTAAAATTCAGGAACTTCAGCAGCTGATCTCTGGAGTACTTAGGACCATGAATTACACAAATGATGGATGCTCCTCAGTTAAATGAGCACCGATTGTTGATCAGCTGAATTAAAAAACAAAGTCACCTTTATGGATTTGAGTGGCTTTAATGTTTATGGTTGACCCACTGCATTCATAAGCATAAAACAAGTACTCAAGTTTCACCATCCTTAGTATGGAACAAGTCTTGTAGCTTATGCAAATGCTGAAGGAAGACATGAATACCTTCCCTCATTTTGTTTCCCTGCAGATGAGCTGCATCGCAACTGTGAGCACCACTAAATTTCTGTTGTATCAATTAGTTCAGTCATCAATTGCTTCAGCAGTTATCAAACATATGCTTTCAGACCCCTTTTTTGTCTAAATAAAGTTAACTTCAGCAACATGAAACACAAGTGTTAAATTGCTGGGTTATAACTTAGAGGGCTCAAAGCAGTTTATGATGTAAGAAAATTGGAGTCAACACAAGGCTCTGAGGTGGTGCTTATTGCAACCATTTCCTTGAACTTCCATTTCATCTTTCCATTGACACTAATTGCAAACAAGAAAGACAGTGGATTTGCATTACATTTAGGCATATGAGAGTCACAAATTACAGATTTAATAAGAGTCATTCAAGGCCTCCTCCTGGAAAGGAAGCATCTCTCCCCAGCCCAGCCATGCAGGCTAGCTCACCACCTGCCTTGGACCTTGACCTTTCTGAATCATGTCAATGCTGTGTGCAGTCAAGTCTGCTTCAGGTAAATAACCACTGGGATTACAGAGCCATCAGACATGGCTTGATGGCCTTTTCTGAAGTCCATGTTTAAATACAGGCCAGACCATGCTGAGGTATATTCTGCATAATATATTCTCATTACGATTACAATTGCAACCTGATGTTTTGTAATTTGGGGTCATCTTTTTAAGATATAGTCAAATAATGAATATTTACAGGTAGCTGCTGCTGCAACTTAGTAAAACCAAAACAAAGTTCTGTGAACATCGTTTTGATTAGAAGTGAAAAGATGAAAGAGAGGGGGGAAATAGAGGACCAAGAGAAGAAGATATATCTCAGTTGCTTTAATTTCACCTTTAATTTACTTTCAGTTACTTTAATTTTGCCTCACTTAAGCTACTTCTAATATTTAAGCTAAGAAGTATTTTGTCAGACTCTGAAAGTAGGATCAGTATCTAAACATAGAAAGGGTGGCACAGTACTCCTGCTGGGACCCAGTAGGTTCTTGGTTTAGGACTCAACAGCAAGAGCAAGCCCATATTCAGATCACTCACTGAAAGGAGGCAGGTCTTCTGCAGACCTGTACAGTGTGTTCATAGTGCATGGAACCACCGCCATGTACCTTACTAAAATTTCTTCAGCAGGTCTTGTATTATGAGCATTTTTTAATATTAAATATCTGCACATGCTAAAGCAGGTTGTTCCTTTGGATTCCTGCATATCATCCTACCAAATAGTATGGGACAGGACCAGATAAGTTCCTGTATAAATAAAAATTCAAAAATACTAATTTCTCTGAGTAGAAGTTTAAGGTTCAAAAGTCATATGCAACAGGAAAAAAAAAAAACAAAAAAGTCTCATAATGATACAAAATGCGATTGAGTATCAGTTACCCTGGGAACAACAGCAATGCAGATACCTGCAACTACCGAGGACTACGCACATCTTTCTCCACTAATCCTTTCCAAAACTGTTTTTCCTAATTCAGTCATGTTTACTGTCAGTGGTGACAGTAAACAGAGTACATGCTTTTCTAAGTTTTACCTGCAATTGGGACTTACCTCAGTGAGAAAAACATCTCCCTGGTTTGTACACTAGAGTAGCTGATGCTTGCATTCAGAGAGTTTATTTACTGAAGAGAAATGTTTTCTGTTGGCTGAACTTCAGCCAACTGGGCAAGAAGAACCAATTTCTGCTTCTACCTTTTCCAGTAGGCACCACAGGAGCAACAGCAAGGATACAAATGTAGGAAGCAGGTCCCAGCACTTCTGGGATGGGAAGCTGTGGAAAGTAACTTAGGGAGATGGAGGATGGAGAATTGGATTCCTTTGGTGCCACAAAATCAATAATGAATGTGTAATACATACTTGGTACTAATCAAGGTGTTATTTATACAAATAGCTGGAATTGATACAAATACTACCATTTATACAAATGGCTGATGGAATCTTTTTTCAAAGACAAAATAGAGGAGCCACCTTTTCGCAGTGGTGTCCAGGGAAAGGGCAAGAGGCAATGAGCACAGGCTGAAATACAGGAAATTCCATTTGAACTTAAGAAAATACTTTTTCCACTATGATAGATTGCACAGGGAGACTCAAGTCTCCAGCCTTGAAGAAATATTTAAAGCTTGGCTGGATGTGGCCCTGAGGTAGCCCTGCTCTGAGCAGGGAGGGGTCAGACTAGACAATGTCCAGAGGTTCCTTCCAGCCTCAGCTAGTTCATGACTCCAAGACAACCTTCTCATTCAATTAAATGACACAGCAACAGCCAAACACAGTCTACTGCTTTTAAATCCAAGAAGACATGCAAGTCCCTTCTCATCTCTATGCTTATGTAGGTTTGTGCCTTTTCAGATTGTCATTATAAGATGTAATGTTTCATTACAGTTCTTGCAGTAAGGGCAGACTTAAATCAATTCCCTTTATAGGGTCAATTTTGAATGTAGCCTGAACAAATGTGACAGACGGACCCTGGAACACTACTAATGAGAACAGGAAATTAATCAAAGAAGTTACTGGCTGAGTAGAAAATTTGTGATAGCTTTAATTGGGATAACAGTGCCAGGAAAAATACAAAAGTACCACTGCTTGATCAGCACAGAATCAGCAACATAATTTGTTTACACCCTATGCCAGACAACACTATGAAATATAAAGACCTAACCCTTACCAAAGAGATAAATATTGTTAAATAATAGCTATTACTAAATTGCAGAACACAGCTAGCACTAATTTGTTATCCTTTCCTGATACAGAAACTCAACAAGACAGGCAGCTGGAATACAGGAAAGAAACCTGTGTGTCAGTTGTAAGCCAATTGGCAGACAGCTTGCTGGCAGGAGGAAAGAACTAGCATGGCATAAAAATATTCACCAGACAAGTTTGTTAACTTACCACATGATAAGCACTGTTACTGTTTTAGACAAAACTGGCAAGCAATTATACTTGGTAAGATAAAGATATAGGGGAAATACTACAATTGCATTAAGAAAACGCAAAGGAATTTAGATAGAGTAGTAAATGAGGCTGAGAAAAGATGTTAGAGAAACTTCAAAAATAAAAAGTAGCTATTTTTTTTCCTAAGCCATTAAGAGCTTTTCTTTCTACCTCAGTTTCAGAAAAGCCAACTATCTTCCTGTTAATATTTTTTCTTCCCCAGACAAGCATAAGGAACCTTGTCACGTTCCCCATCTAGTGCACTTTAATGGTGGCTGAAATGAGCTGTTTCTTACCTCAGCTTTAGACCTTTCCTAAACCCCAAAGCCTCCCATTTGCTTTGTATTATGCATATTGTAGAGCAGCATTGTAAACCATTTCCTTACCATAACCATCACCTGTTTTAGTTATGGCAGGATAAACAATACCAACATCCAAGTAAATTCAGTCCAAAGCTGCTGTTAACAGGAGCCTCTGCTTTTGAAGAGGGCACCACCCCAACACAAATCATAGAGAAGCTAGAGGCTTAGAAGGGAGGAAGCTTCCTGCACTGCAGCACCAGTACAGCTCTTAATATTTTTTTAAAAACACATTATAAGTTTTAAAATAAACATTAAGAAATTGATGTACAGGATAGTAATAAGATTATAGAACTTCTGTTCCAAGTACTTCAATATGTGGAGTTCTACGAAGACCTTTAACAACTCAGAAGGCAGAAAACTCTAGCCAGATATAGTTGTACATTTTCCCTTCTTTTATCTTTGCTACACAATACCCTAGTGATCTCCAGTGAGGATAAGAACACAACCTACCTCCCAGTTAATTCAAAGAAGATCTGTAAGTTTATTTCAGTGTTGAATATATCCTGCTCTTTTTATCAGTAACAGTATCTACTCATAAAATGATCTACTTAAACACCTTTCATCTAACACAGACATTCCTCTACAATATTCTGGGAAACTTTAGTACATCTTGAAACTGAGATAGAAGTCTGACATAGAAGCAATAACTGCCTTCACATGGCTGTTTGTGTTTTCAGGGATTTTCTTTTTAGTGTTATCCATTTGCTAACCTTCAAAAGCCACTAATTGTAAAAACACAGAGATAGCAACAGCCAAGCACTTAACATTAGGTAAAAATACATACTAGACAATCCACAAAGTTGATGCTCCAGGAGCCCATGTGAGAGAAGCCTACATTTCTATATACTCAGCCATCTTTCTAGTTAATGCTGCCCCAGCAGCAGAACTTGTCTTACTGACTGGCCTTTATACAGCTAAGGTGTGAGTAGGGGGAAGAAGCACCACTGGAAGCAAAGGTTCATGGGAAGATGATTAATTAATTTTAAGGGTGATTGGTTTCAGGTTTTATGTGTCAGTGATTGACAGGAGAAAGGAGCATTGTAGCAGGGAGCAGCCTGAAGTAAGGTAGGCCCTTTCAGGAGGACCATCAGCAGTGCTGAGGCTGTTGAGGCTCTGAGTAAGCTCAATCTCTTTTGGTGTTTTGTTCTGTAGGTGGGTCCCCTCAACTAAATAAAAAATTGTTCTCAGTTCTTGTTCTGTCTTCTGGGCATTACAGTGTAGATTGTGGGAGAGCTGTTAGGGGCTGACTGTTATGCCTAAAGCTCAGTCTGATTCTTGAGAAGTACCAAGCCTCAAGCTGGCATCAGCTGCTGGCATCAGCAGCAAGATGAAAAGCAGGAAAGAAACTTGAGTGGAAATCTAACATTGCTAGAATGGCCACAAAAATGTTACACCACTGCTGCTGTGCATCATCCTTGCTCTTAATCCTTGCACCTGGGTTGAGTGACCAGTAGAACTGGCATCTTCCATCTGTTCCTTGGAGAAACTGAGAGCATTTTCCTCCAAACAAATTCAAATTAGTCGTTTTAGATGGAGACATTATCTGATAAGGCCAAAGCTGGGCCATGCAGTTTCACCTTAGGAGTTAAGTCCTTAAGTATTCAAGGAAAGGTGGAGACTGAGAGCCCTGTTATCTCTATTCCCCCACCCTCTGCATTTTACCTTTACAGGATGTAAACCCATCAGTAGGGGGAGGGACTGTTTGGTACCAAGGTGTAGCGCTGGTCTAATGATGCTTTACCCTCAGGCTGCATTTAAACACTGCAGAAAACAGTGGCAGCAGTTGAAGGTGGTGCCATTCCCAGCAGGAGGGAGTCAGGCAACCCCAGGGCAGGGTCAAGGGGTGAGCACATCTCAGCAGCTCTAGGTCTCAGCAGAACCCGCCCCTGCAACTTCATCGGGCTGAGCCGGCCGACTGTGTATTTAAAGCAGATGTGGGGTACCCAGGAGTTCTGTTTGCTGACTCCAGTGTAAGGCAGCGGTTAAGGGTGGCAGGAAATGGGGGCCGGGGGTTGTACAGGGATAGGCTGATATCTTAAGATGTCAGCTAATTTCTGAGGAAGAGAATGTATTGAAGGCTATGTTTATTCAAACTGTTCAACCTTTTTTGGGTGCTATCTCATTAGCTGGAACAGAAGGAAATGTTGGAATTGGAATATGCTGTATTCGTCTGTTCTCGGCTATAAATTGACTGTGAAACATCACATGGAGGCTCAGTAGCGCTCCTTGCTGTTGTCAGCATTGATGGAGTGGCACCCTGTGAACGACAATGTTTTCTTTTGCAGATATTGTTGGAGTGATTCACAAATGCAGTAAACTTAAATCTTTCTCCTTTTTTGGGCTGCAGCAACAGCCTGGATGGTATTAAAGAAGTCCTGAGGATGATACCTGGACACAGTGGGGTGCTCTATTCACCTGCAGTGTAAATATAGCAGTAAATCTGCAGCCTTTTTATGACTGTGAAAGCCAAGACGCAGGAAAATATTAGGAGTGATCAGTAGACAGACCAAAATGGAGAGTGACTGTAGACAACTGGAGATGCAATAAATCACCGCACAGGATGTTAGTGGTAGAGCTGGGGCGGTAATGCCACAAACCACAACTTTTACTCTCTTGCACTTTTGTACCTCCAGGTGTTCAATGCAGCCTTTGCATCTACATTAAATAGCTGTTTTTAAAGAATCCTACTTTCCCACTGATTCTATGTCCCATTCAGTGTTCAAGGACTGCCTCACCACTCAAGTAATTGTGCTTTCAAGGAGGATGCGTTAAGAAAAGCCCATGGACTCTCTGTAGAAGATAAGACACTTGGAAATCAAAAGTTGGCTTTGTATCAAAAATAACTGATGTTTGATGAAAAATTTGTTTTCTCTTGGCTATGAATTTTAAAGTTACAAAACTCTTAAACCAACCTGTTAAATGTAGATTCTTAATTTTCTGCTGCTGAACACTGGAAAACATTAAATGTGGCTTTCCAAATTTCCAAGGAATTATGAATTCAGAGGAAGCTGATGCTATGTCCTAAGGAAAGGTAAGATAGATCTAGAAGTATATAGCACATATTTTAGAAATAATTAGTTCAATATTAATTCTGCTTAAGAGTTGTGACACTGACAAGTCGTTTTGTCTTTCTCAATTTTCCTTCCTGTAAAATGGAAATAATAATTTCTAAATATGGCATTTATCTGCATGGAGAAGGTGTGATTACTACTAGTACAGGCTGTGCTGCATTTCAATCTGGAAGTTAGAAACAGCTCTCAGTAAATATCTTGGTTTTGCGCCTAACCAATGTGTATACTTTCAGGGAGTAAGAGGTGAGTTTGTCCACAGTCAATTTCCCAAGAGAAGCTCTCCTTCCCTGGGACTCAGCCTAGAGCTCTTTTGCTTTATTTTTTGTGGACTTCTACCAGCCTGAAGGTGTCAGCTCTATGGGCATGTGGCTCTGTGTTGCTCCGAGCTCCAAGAGGATGATTTCTCTGATCTTTTCAGAGTAATCTACAAGAAGAGTCTTCCTTAGGCCACTTTTTTCAGAAGATGCATCAATTAATAACAACCCTAATCCTTTAAATCCTGCGAATTTTGGTGCTTTGACTTTTCAGTTCAAATATTCCTTAATATTTATCAAACAAATAAGGGAGGTGTTGCTTTGAAAGGGGAGTTAATGTTTTGGTTTGATGCTTGCAAAGGCTTCTGAAAAAGGAAGAAATCCTACTGGAGTGTGATAGGGCACAGGCTGTTTAAACAGTTAGCGTCTAAGCTATTTTCAGCCCTTGGTCCACAGCACCATGACTTTGTTTTGTTGAAGACAGAGGTTCTGAGCTGATTTACAGTTGATTTATCCATATCCTGAGCATTTAGTGCTCTCCCAGTTTCTTCACAGAGAAACAAGGAGAGAAGGAAGCAGCAGAGAAGAAATGGATAAGTGAAGAGAGACCAAGAAAATAAGTTGCTGGAGGTGGAAAATGTCCAACAACCTGTGAGTCTCGTATGCCGATCCACCTGACTGTAGTAATTTTGACCTTCCTAAAGCACCTATGGGTTAAAAAGCTGCTCCAAGATGAATAAGTGAAAGATAGAAGAGCTGAGGTGTGGGCTGCTGGGGAGTCAATATGTCAAGGCTTTCCCTTCAGCTCTCTCCTCCTGGTCCAGCTCAGTGGTGTCACAGGGAGCAGGGCGAAGTCCTGCCCATCTCACCTGGCATCTGGGAACTGACAGCTAACCACGGGAATTGCCACTTAAATGTCGATGTTACTTGATCTTACTGATATTTTCAGGTGATTAACAACTATAAAATGGTTCCACATTGAACAATAGCCTTCAGTGAATTCTAATCTATACTAAAACATAATTCTAGTGTCAGTGCCTTGAAATGAATTTTTGGAACAAATTAAAAATATTTGATTCTTAATTTTTGGTATTCTGTGAAAAAATCACAAGTTGAATCTCTTAGAATAATGGAAATTGGCTTTTTTGGGGTATATATTATGTTTTATTGCACATTAATGTCATTTAATTGTAGAGTTCAATAAGATCTCAAATTACTCTCTGATTAAACAAGAGGGAATGAATACAAGAACTTTGATATGATTAATATTTATTTAGTCAGTTTTGTAACTTCTCCTTATACCCTTTATGGATAACTGCCCAGTACTTACATAATTTTTGTTCTTTCTGCAAGACTGCAGTACACTTTTGTTGGTTGTAGCATTACCTTGGAATGTGAATGAAGATCTCATTTAGCTCAAATGCACTATGGTTGTGCTTCTGCAGCTTCTAAAGAGCACACCTCCATCCATTCCAGCCTGGGATGCCAGGCATCTATAGGTTCCATTATAAATGTTATGTCTTGTAATTTATTCTAATCCTGTGAACAAACTTGTCATGGTGAATGATGAACTGATTTCTTTCTTTTTGTTTGTTTGTTTTCTGTTAATTAACTTCTCTTGTACCAGAAGTTATTTGTTCCACTAAAATATACAGGAATGTGGGAACTTGGCAATCTTGATTTATGGCTTTTGCCTCATAATCTATTTTTCAAAAATGCACTATTCAAATTTGCTTTTAGTGCTAGATGAGAGATCATTAACCTGCTCTCTTGAGGGCAAGCATACCAATAAAGGCAGGCAGAAGTTCAGGAAAGCTACACCTCCAGATAACGTGAAGGAAAAACTCTTCAAATGCAAACATGGCATTAGCACAGCATGACTACGGGAGCCATGGAAAGAACAACAAACCGATAGCAACTGCCAGAGAACGTGGCTGCGTGGCTCCTCAGGTGCTGCAGCCAAGCTCTGAAGCCCCCGTGAGTCTCTGAGCTGACTTCTTGGATATGCACTGTTTGCTGGCATTCAACAGAATTCAAGAGTGTCTTCTAGGGCTGAAGTGTTCTGGCTCTAAAAGCCTCTGAGAGATTAAACTGACATTACACTCCTGGGGAGTTCTGTGGGCTTTGCAGCAGGGAAAGGCAGATGGATTGGATGGGTGTCTTTGTTGAACTCCCCAACAAACTGATTTTAGGGGAGAAGGCAGACCTGGTCCTGGCTCTCCCAAACCCTGGAGGGCTGGGACATCAGCATGCTGGTGTCTGGCTCTTGGGATACCCTTGCCAGCCTGGGCTCTCACAGAATCACAGAATGGGTCGGGCTCGAAGGGACCACAGGGGAGCACCTGGTCCAAGCTCCCTGCTTAGCAGGGTTGTCCTAGACAACATGGCACAGGGTTGTGTCCAGACGGTTCTAGAGTATCTCCAGAGAGGCAGACTGCACCCTCTCTGGACAATCTGTTCCAATCTCATTCACATGGTGAAGAATTTCTTTCTCTTCTGGTTGAACTTCCAGTGCGTCACAGCAACACCTTGCCTGTTGCTTCGTGTCCTATTGCCTGGTGCCGCGGGGAAGAGTCTGGTTCCATCTTCGTGGTCCCCCGCCTTCACACATTTATATACATTAATTTGCTCTCGGAATGATGCGCCTTAAGTAGGGTGTGGGCGAGCCCGCGGAGGACGGACAGCCGCTTCTTCCACCGAGGGGCAGGACCC
>VXBC01008907.1:116996-213874 GCA_013399945.1 Ploceus nigricollis | reverse complement strand
AGTGACGTGGAGCCGAGGGTCACGGCTGGCGCCAGGTGCGGTTCCTCGCGGCGTGCGGCGCCGCTCCGTGCCCCGGCCGTGCAGCCGCGGTGGGAGAGGGCCGGTGCCTGGCCTGGCCACCGGGGGACAATCGGGCTGCCCCTGGAGCAGCAGGGGAGAATGCGGCTGATGCAGGGGAATGCAGGAACTACCGCCGCGTAGCACTGTCCGACTGGGTCCAACGCGCTGGTGAACGTTGTTATTAAAAGAATGTCATTGTTTCCCTTCTTTTCATACCCGCTGTCACTGTTTTCCTAAGGGGTGTAGGAATGTGCGTGTAGGTTAGCGAAGGAGCCAGGATATGTGCTCTGTTGTGCTCAGACACACTCTCGCTGTGGGGGGGAAACACGGCCAGGATTTCCTTGGGTTGGTGTTCTGAATGCATAATCTGTAAAATGGAGTTTTATTGTGCTCCCCGGACTTCGTCGTTATATTGTTCGTGAATTCCGCAGTCACAGGAGTGCTGTGTTACCTCTGTGGTTGTCTCCTGCCATGTTTTTATGTCATTTAGTGCTTCTGAAAGCACATTTAAAAATATCACGACTATGTAAATGGGCATTACGTAGGCTGAAAAAAGGAATCACCGGACTGCGCTGGGCAATCCATATTGCTGCTGGCAAGGGGGAGGCGTTCACAGCCCGACACTGATCGGGGTGGAATGTTGCCTTTTTTACAAACTCATCAGGCAAACAATTGCCTGGTATTAGAGATTATCGATTGCATAGTTCGAGAAGTGTGAATCACAGAATTAAGAACTCTTGTTTTCTTTCGTCCCAGACTTCAAGCTTTGTTTCAAAAACATAAAGTGGACTTGAGATGCTACTTTTTTGCTGTATTTTGGGTTAATTTTCTTGGGTTTTTTTTTTTTTTTTTTGGCATGCTGTTCTGGATTTTTTCCCATTCTCCAGCTATAATTCAAGGAGCCCTTGAATTCAAGTTCATAATTCAAGTTCATGCCCTTCTTTATGAAATGGTTTGTGTTTTCAGCCTTTGGCTATATGTGAGAATCGTCTAGAACACTTTATTTTTAGAACCTGTTTTGGATGTTATTCTTGCAGGGTAGTCTCTAGAATCTATATACAGTTATGGAAACATTGAGTAAGGTTTAAGGAGGTATTTACTAACATTTACAAGTCAGAGCCATAATTTGTAAACTCTAGGGGCAGAGCTGACATGAAGAGAGAAAGGCATTTCAGGGACTGTGTCTGTTTTGTTAAATGAAAGATGCATGCTGCTGATTGTAAAAACTTGCTCCTCTTCTTGACTTTGGTGTCTGTTTTTCTCTTCAGATGCTCTTTTGTTACAATTCTTGGTAATTTAAGGAAGAACTGTCACGTTACAGCTGGTTTTGATGCAGGATGACTAAGGGTATGCTTATGTGTTGTACTGAAGCACCATTTGCATAGATCCAAACTACCTGAGAAGCAGGATGGATGCTCCAGCTGCACTTCAGCCTGGGTGCAGTGCAGTGCTAACGTGGCCGTATTCCTTCTGGTGTTCAAGATAGCTGCACAGCACTGCATTATGCTATGTAGATACACTCCTAGTCACCTACGAGTGCTGGAAGCCTGGGAAGGTTTTGAAAAGAATCTCTAGGTCTAAAGAGATGCAGTAGTACTTAACTACTGGAACATCATTGCCCTCTTTAAAGTGCAGCATTTGGGGTTTGTGTTATGTGTTCTCTGGCCCCAAAGCACAAAAAAGTGGATAGAGGAAAAAATGATGAGGTTTCTTTAAGCAACAGGTAGTTTCTGCACGTTGGACTGTCTTTCTGCATTTATAATGAACGTTAACTTCTTGTTAGTTGAGATTTGCTAATGTGATTATCCTCTTCCCCTGCCCCCAGCAAAGGACAAGGACGTTTTTCTGTTAGCCCTGTTCTGTGTGTGCTATCCTAGCTGGAGTAACTACTGCTCTTATCCTTCCATGGCTTTTGTTTTGAGGTGGCCATCCCTGTAAATAGCTCCAGACCCTTCTGCTCCCCGTCACTGGAGTGAAGCAGTAATTCTTGTTGACAGTTTCATTGCTGCCCACAGGGTGCAGTATAAAAATGTTGAAATTGACTTTTTGTCAATTTCGTGTTTTCCTGGTCCCACGAAAGTGGGGTGGATGAATGAGAAATGCAGAAGCTGCCCTGAACCGAAAGACGGGAGGAGGGCAGCAGTGGGCATTTTCAATGTGAATTGCAACTGGCTGGAGCTGAGTTACCTCCTAATCCTAGCTTCAGAAGGAAGTGCTATTTGCATTGACTTTGTGTCTTTTCTTCCTGAGTAAGTGTGAGCCCCCCAGTCAATTGCAACCAGTTTAAGAACAGGGAGAGATTTGAGAAAGACTGCCTTCCCCTAGTCTGTGGAAGTTGACATCTGAGAACCCTCTCCCCAAAAAACCATAAAAGCAAGGAGGTCATGGCATTTGGTGTTGTCCTGGAAGTGAAGCGGTGATCTCCAGCTGGCCAGCCAGCATGCACCCAGCCTCAGAGCAGCTGCAGCATATGCTGTCTGTCTGAGCACCATTCACAGATAGGTGATGGAACTGATGGAATGAGAAGGTGGGTTTGAGGGCATGACAAAGAGCTGAGCATTAATGGAAGTGTGAGAGCAAGCCTCAGTGTGTGCCTATGGGAATATATGGACAAATGGGGAGGTTTATGGGATGCAGGAGCTCAAGGAGACGTGGGCAAGCTTAGAGGCAACTGATGTAATTAATGTTAAGTGGCCACAGGGCGTATAGGAGCAAATCCAGAGGAAACTGAGCTTCATTAGTTCTGCTCTAAACAGAACTACTCATTAAATCAGGAACTCCAGACCTGAAGGCTGTACTAGCTGCTCTCCACCTTTGAGCAGGGAAATCAAGAGGCCAGTTTTCCTATGCTGCTAAATTTGTTTCATGATTGTGTTTTTATAGCTAAATTAATTATTATTTTCATAGTTGAAATTATTGTCCTGGTAGGAAAATGTAGGAGAGAACTCAGTTGTCTAGTATTTTCCTCCTGCTAGGTCTCCCCTACTCCATTAGTGTACTAAATAAAGTAAAAAGTATATTAAATAACTCTTTCCTTATAGTTTTCATGACTGCAATATAGCTGAAATGTAAGATCTTTTTTATAACGTATTTCTTTACAGAGAAAGAGAACACTATCAAAGTATTTTTTCTCCCACTGCTTTATAGAAATTTTGCCTTCCTCAGCTTTCCTATTAATTCACCACTAGTGGGGAATATGGTGAGAACAGCTGGCATTGGTTGTGAGTGCTGTTGGTCTCCTGGAATATGAATGCTCTTGCCATTACATGAGACCCTCCATGCCAGGATTTCGGGAGCTGTGCCTCTTTCTTTGTCATCCTGTAATGTTTACAGATGTTATAAACATCTGCCATACAGGTATAATGTGTGCAATGTCGAAAATCTAATCTAGGAGTTTTCTTGCTGGTTTTCATGGTTTGAGCTTTATAAGTTAGACCTCTTGATCTTTCTTTCTTGGACATTGTTGTTGCATGCAAAGCATTTGTTTAAAAATCAAAGCAAGGACAGAAGTTTGATATATGTGTTTGTGTGTATATGTGTGTGTGTGTTTCATAGCCATTGAGAGAATTGATAACTATTTTTCAGCTTCACACCAAGTGTTGTTAGAGGAAACTGGGAGCTCTAGTTTTCCTTCCTTCTAACTGCCTGGAAAAGCTTGTGTGCTGCTCTGATTACAGTGATAACTCTGGGCAAATAAAGAAATGGCCAGGAGGAAAGAGGTGGAGTCAATGCCATATGATCTCCCTGGTCTTTACTGTCCCATAAGAATTGCTTTCTGGGCCATAGGTTGCAAACCTTTGATGTGGTGATGAAAGAGAAAATGGAAGTAAACCTTTAAACATACAATGTGCAACTCTTAATAAAGAAATCTCATTAATTTTAAAATACTGAAATCTCGGTAATTTGTAAGTTTGTGTGTATTGATGCATGAATTTTTCTGCCATGATGCACATGGTTTGGAAGACAGCATAAAAATTGAGTTGGTAGTCTTTAATACATTATGATAGGCAGACTGACATCTAATAATTGTGCATAGGGAAATATATTGTGGCAATAAATCACCATATCAGATGCTCTTCATAAAAGCCTAAATATTAATGGTAGTTTGAAGCAGCTGTGTGATTTTTATTTACAGTGAAGTCAGTAAGATATAGTGATTAAACAATACACTAATGCTTTTGGCAGATTGTAGGTTTTTGGTATCTCATATTTGGTTATTTACAAGAAGGGAATTGTTAAAAATTCAGTAAATCTGGTAAAACCATTTGAAGAGAATATCAGCGGATTGTGTATCTGTTTTAACTGAATTTTCCTCCACTTAAAAGTAAAGTGGAAGTTTGCAAAATGTAGTGAAAACTTACCACTACTGTGTTACAGTTAATATGAAAATAATTTTAAATAATTTTGGATAATTGGAAAATAAAGTATATTTTAGACAAATACTCCATACACTGATTAGTTTCTCACTAAATAATGAATTTGAATTTCCCTTCACTGTGGGTGGAGCTGCTCTTACCTAGTCTTTTTACAAACTGTAATTGTTTTCATCTTCCTTCTTCTGCATTCCCAAAGTTTCTGAATGGGATCTGTCTTTGTCATAGAGGCACCGAATTGCGTTTCTATAGGTTACACTTGGTTTCTGCCATATATTGATTTTTAGTGCAGTGTGCTGCATGTTGTCCTCTGTCCTCCTTTTGTTAAGATAGCATTATAATGAGAAAGTACATGTGTTAATTCTTTGAACACATTTGAGCTGGTCTGTTAAAAATGAAATTTCTTTTTTCATTCCTTACTATTGAAGTACGTGCTCTGCAGCTTTGACTTGTTAGTCTTGATATAAACTGTAAGACACAGAAAAATCTTCAGTACAATTATTGTAGAAAGTAAATAAATATGTTTCAAACTCGTGGTGCACAGCTTGCTGGTGGTTAATGGAATTTAAAAATTCTGTATGTTTCTGTACTAGCATCTGGGTTAAAGATGAAGAGCAAGTTGTTGGTGAGGATCCTGTCACGTTATTTACTTCAGCTGTTGGAGATGACACTAAAGACGTGCCAGAGTTTATCACATCACTGCCGCCTCTGAATGAAGGAATGTTGTTGTAGGATGTGTTTTGAATCTGGTTTGAAAGGAGTGGGAGAAGCTCAAAATGCAACAGGGATTTAGGCCATTTTCAGTTGTTTCTGCTGTTCTGTATCAGTGTTGATACCAACAAGAGTCTTGTAAGTTTGGTATGTGTCAGCTGGGCAGTCTTTTCTTGGCTAAGCTGTAAAGAAAACTTCCTATTTCCTTTTGTGTTTCTAGTCAGGTTGAGCTTGTCATCCTGTGTCTGTGAATGTCGCCTCATCTGTATTCCAGAGATAGTTCAGGAAGGAGTATCTCTTTCATAGTAATTGGACAAAAAGATCAAACAGAGGAGTAGTCCTATGAAATTGACTGCGAGGATTCAGTGCTTTATACTCTGCCCTTCCCTCTTCACTTCTGTTACTAGAAGAAGCCTGAGTATGATGTAGATCAATAAGTAAATGTACCTGCACTGATGGATTTTGAGTAAAGTTTGTTTGAATGTCAAGATTGCAAAGAGAGTTCAGGTGTCCTGAGCTAGGGACGAACCATTTAATTTGTTGCCTAGTTGCAAAGTAAGCAACAGTGAACAAAGTATGGAAAAAGAAAGGTTTTATCCTTTAGTTAAATCTTTCAGGAGGCTCTTAGGAAGAGATATCAGATATTTTCTTAATAAAAAAAAATTGCTTTTGCCTTTTATATGTTTTGCATATAAATACTGTATTATTCCACATTTGCGTTACCTCAGATTTTTCTTCTTCTAGAACTTTGTGTGAATCTTTGGAGCTGTCTGAAAGCATGGCCTAGCCATCATAAAGAGTTGTAAGGAATGAGCAACTACTTTACAAGAAGCCATTCTTCTTGTGCACCTTCCAGGATCTCTGAACCTGCATGAGAACAGCAGAACTGATATTTAATATCAAATGGAACGAATTTTAAAAGTGATCCTTGTGAAATTTGGCCAAAAATCAGCTCAGCGTTCTTCTGATCCTACTGTCAGTGAACTGTAGAGATGCTTAGTTCCATCAGGGGTCTTGAATCTCTACTGGGATTAGGCTTGACTTTACCAGTCAGTTGGATTTGGTAAACTGCTGCTGCTTTTGCTGAAAAACATAAGTACAGATCATCATCTGAGAAGTTCAGCTGAAGTTGGCAGCGAGTGTTTGTCTTGGAAGAGACACCTCTGTGAGTGCTGTTACTGCCCACTGCTGTGCTCTGGGCACTGACATCCCATGTTGCTTCAGGGAGGGTTTCCCTCCTCACCCTGCTAGGTAGGGACTGAGACCTACTCTGCTTGTAACCAGCCTGTTCTTGGAAACTGGTGGAGAATTCTAAGCTAAACTAATGCTGTATTGCTTCATTATATTAATTCCTCTAGAAAGTTACTGTTGTTAGTTGATGTTATACCTGTGCACCACTAATTTTCAATGTTATAAGACAGAATGAGAGCAGGGGGTCCAGAGGAGCATCAAGGATTTTGCTGTGTTTTGCTTTCTAGTAATTTTCTTGGAAATACTATTATTTTACTTAAAACAGCTGTTGCTGTGTTTCAGAATTAAGTGGAATGAAGCAACCTGATTTGCTCCTGAGGAACTTACATGTACATACAGCAACTGGCTTTGAGCTAATTCATGTACTCTATTCAGAGCTTCACGGGCACAGAAGTTGCAGGATGAGCATTAAAAGCATCTAGCTTGATCCTCCAGTGGCAATGTTTTTAGAAGTTTTGAAGACTGTGGTTCCACAGACATTTCTCTTGGTGGCACTGCTGGCTTAATTTTTTTTTAACCCTGAACAGTTTCCTGATCCATTCACCATATGGCACTTCAAGCAGTTGCACTGAGGCTGGAGAAGGTGGTATGGGATCAGTCTGAGGGTAGGAGCAGCTTAAGGTGGAGCTGTGTCCAGGAGAAATGTCTCTGGACCATGGCCTGAATGAAGTTAAAACTGACTTAAATACCTTTGAGGGTTGTACGCAGTTCTTAGTAGATGTGTTGTGTTGTGTTGTAGTTGAATTAATGGTACTTATTCACATAGTATGAGTAATTTCTTCTTTCAGCTGTATAAAGAAATAAATGTTCACAGTAGCGCACGACATGATCATTTGATGTCTGCTGATGCAAGACTTACTTACAAAAGCAGGTTTTGGAAGAATAGATGTGAAACTAAATGCTCTGAGGGAAACCTAAGCATCTAGATCTATGTTAAAATGCATAAACCTCTGATGACTCAGTAAAGTGTTGCCTATAATACTTCTGCATCAACGAAGATCTTTTTGAGTGTTCTGAACAGCACTACAGCTGATGCAGATGTTGAAATGATTGCAGCGAGGCTTCACTGCAGGTAACTCAGGTAGACACCACTGACTTATTATTTGGGTTGGCTCACCATGGTTTTAGTTTTTGGCTAAGGGAACAGGGCTCTTCAATCAAATGATGGTTTAAACTCTGAATTTTGATTGCTTTGTGAAAAAGAGAGCACTTGCTGAGTCATTGCCAGGTGGTCCAACTCAAATCTCTTCAGTTCTGCCTGTCTGGTGAGGAGGGACTGGAAAAGCTGTATTTTGGAGGAGTGTTGGCAAGGACAGTTCATTTTGAAACATTCCTCCAGCTGATTTCCTTATTTTTTTGTTTGTCTTGGCTTCTCTTCTTTCCTGAAACATGGAATGTAAATTTACTACCTTTCAAAAACAAACAAAGCAGCCCAAAAGCCAAAGTCGAGCAGACAAAGAAACTTGTTGGAGTAATAATAGAAAATACGTGATCTAAACTGTTCAGTCAGTATAGAAAATCTTGGAGAAGGAAAACCAGGAAATGGTATTGAAGTCTTAGGCTGGAGTTTGTCATTAATCTGTACTTTTTCTTGCACCCTAATTCTTCCTACAACATAACTTGAAGACTTCAATTTTTCAGCCTTGGTCTTCATCGAAGACAGGAGCAAGTGCATCCAATCAAGACGTGGTGCAAGCAGCTTTTAGAGGGAAGGTTAGTGAGTTTTAGGCTGTAGACTCTTGTTGAGATTTAAAGAGGTCTAGTTGCCAACATTTTAGTCAAAAGTACAAAAGCTGATATAGTTGAAGACTGAATGGAATGAGGTACTGTGGCCTTCAGAGCTGTTGTGATGATTTGCTGTCACACCTCTACAATTCTGGCATATGGCTGCACTTCCTCAGTGTTTTGTTATAGGGATTTGGAGCTCAGGGACTTCATCCAGCAGAGGTCTTTGAGGTTTGTAGCCCTTCCTGGGTTTCTCATAAATGAATTAGTGGGAAATCTTTTTGAATCTCTGTGAACTTCTCAAAATCCTGTGACAAAGAAGGGTCAGGCTTTACCTGTGCATCATACTCAGGACTCCCTTCTGTTTCAGATATGCTTTGGTCCCTGCATTGTGAGGTACAAGTCTGCAGTCAGCCCTTGTTTGCCATCCATGATTTTTTCATTATTTTTGCATGGCACTCAGGATTTTATTAGCTCCGCTCTGTGACTTCATATTGGTCTCTTGGAGCTTTTAAATGTGGCAATTTTCCTTCACTGTTTCTTAACCCAAGAGAAAAGGAAGTATCTCTTCTGTCAGTCCCTACCAACCCTGTCCAAATAAATGTCTCTTTGAACTAGATTATTCCAAAGAGTGCAGTTTGTTTGCTTATCTTAAATGGCTCTCCACCAAGATGTGTATCTTGACATGATTCCCTTTCTGCAGGTTGCTCTGAACAGATTTAATTTAATACTGTCGAGTTAAATTTTTTTTCAGGCAATGAGGTAACATTATAAGTGAGTTTTACATTTTAAAAAATTATAATTTATTGCTTCACTGGAGTATATAGTTGATTTTTCTTTTTAGTTTTGGTAACAAAATTGTCTACTGCAGGTACATTTACATTTAGTATACCCAGATGTTGGTCAGACCTTGGTGGTAATCTATTTAATAGCAGTTAAGCAGTGAGTAAGGTTTTAAAAAAAATGTGGAGGTGATAATGAAATATTTCTGGCTTGCTAACTGTTAATTCAGGTGTGCTGTCCTAAATACACCTGAACCTCCTATATATTGTCATATTTTAAAATTTGTATGTAGGTCAGAATGTGATATGTGAATATTTTTAGAAAATGTCATGATCACTTTTCAATTAAATAGGTAGCTTTTCTGTGTAATGGTGTACTTACTTCCTTCTGTGTGATCTTTTGGAAGAGAGAATACATTTTGACTCATTTAAAGAAAGTTCAATTTGTTTTTATAAATAGAACATGTTTCAAGTGCTTTGTTACTTTGTAGTGTTTTTTCCTTTAAAAGTTTGTAGTCTAAATTAATCCATTTCTTTTGTTACTGATTGCTTTTTACAAGATTTCAATTTAGTGAGTCAGCCCTTAGACTATAGAAAATGAAAAATCTTGTTTAATAAATTATTCATTGACTAACTTTATGATTCCATCAGATGGTTTCTTTTAAAACTGAATGTAGTACTTTAGTAAATGATTGTTAAGATTTTTATATTTAAAATTAAAAGATTTGGCTTTCTGTTGATGCTTAGAAAAATGGCTTGCTGATACTGCTTAATCTGTTGTTGTTTTTGAGTTCTGTAATATTGTCTTTTCAGGTAAAGTGAGATGTGTGTGTATATCTTGACATATTTTTCCCTGTCAAAATTTTTTTGACAGTAAGTTTTCTGATATCTGATTTAAAGCTTTTTTTTCATTTTAACTTTTCAATGCATTTGAGCGTGGCTCATGTTTCAATAACATGGCAAAATTGATTGCTGCTCAGTGGCTTAGTTTCAAATGTGATACACAGGATACGAGTGTTAAGTTTGCCCATACATTACTTTTCTGCTAGAATAATGGTGGAACTTAATAGGGCTCTTCAGTTGGTTCCTCTTAGATGGAGGAAGTTTGTATCTCCAGAGGGTGCTTAGGTTTGTTGGCTGAAGTAAAAGGACTACATACAATACCCTCTTAGGTTCTTTTCTAAGATGTGTTTTGTATTATGGTAACTACCCATTTCCAGGTATCTGGAACCTGTGTTCCAGGAATGTTTACTGGTGCATTTGAAAGAGTTTAAGGCTTCAGTCGACATAACCAATTAGTTCTATGTCTATGTTTTTCCTTCCTTTTTTACAGAAGTCTGGTTTTGGTCTTGGCCTGCACTTTAGGAAGTATGTCTTCAGTTAAGAAGAGGACAATATAAGGACATGCAGAATGGCTCTTGGGAATCTTAGGATTGAGCTAGCTAGTGTTTGGAGGCAGGAAAGAGTGGAAAAGAACTTTTTTTTTTTTTCTTCCTTGTTTTTTTTCTTTTTTCCCTGGAAACTTTTTTATCAGTTCTTGAGTTCTTTAATCAGGACTTCCTATGAAAAGACCAGGCAGGCACATACATGTAGGCACAGAGTTTGTGGTAATTGGGAGTGGGGCTGGGCCCAGCCTCATCCCCAATGGGCTCCAGCTGTGCAGGACAGGTGACTGATATTGAAGGTGATGAGCCAGGGAGTGCCCAGGGGCACTGAGCAATCCCACAGGGAACAGAGGGCACACAGGTGCAGGGCATTGACCATGAGGGTATAAAAGGCTGGGCTAAAGAACAAGAGCAGATGCTTGCAGCCTTCTGAAGTGGAGTGATGTTACTCTGTATGGGCAGACCTCTGAAGCCTTCTGGTCAGGTAAGGTGTTACTGTGTATGGGCTGATGCTTAAAGCCTTTTGAAATTGTGTGGTGATACTCTGTGTGTTGTGGCCATCTCAGCTGTGACACATGCGCAAACTGGAGGGTATGGGTCAGTCAACAGAGGAGGCAAGGAAAGAGAGGACTCTGGTGGTTTGAATGCAGAAACCCATACGTAGTTTGATGTAAATTGACAAAAGGAAGGCTCCTCCTGTCTGCACAAAAGGCAGCATCCCTTCCTGGGAGGCTTCTGGCTGCTCTGGGTCCATTCTCTAGCACAAAGAAATATTAAGAAATTTGTAAACAAGCAAAGTCTAAATGTTGACGTTCAGTACCTGAATTGATAGCTTTACTCAAACCTAGTGGTTTCTTAAGCTCAGGAAAAAGCAGTCTCAAAAAGCATTGATTACTGAAGGTCAGAGCAGAGACATGAGGCTGGTATTGCTGTGTAATTAATTGCAGCTTGGGCCATGTGCCGTTCTTGTTCCTAAAGCTGTCAGTTTGGTATTTCTTATGTCAGTTGTAGAACTGAGGGGGTTTTTGTGGCTGTTCTTAATTGCTTTGTTTACTTCTCTTTCCAGGACTTAGCTGTAGCTGCTTGTTATTTGTCAGCTCTTGGCTGCAAAGGGAGACTCACTTGTGACATAGCAGACATGTGCTGCTCTTTTGGGACTGTGTGTATAGGACAGAGAGCCTGAGCTCAAACCTCACTTAGAATTGCAGGGTTTCTGGGATAGAGAACTATAGGCTGGCAATCTGAGTACCATGGATAATAACACTGGGGATGGATAATTCTGGGGCTTAGGAAAGTTTCTGGAAAGCTACGTCTTGGAAACTGCTTCCTTAAAGCACATTGTGGTGAAGGGACATGGTGCCTGATACTGTGGTAGGTTTGGACTACTTGTGGCACACAGAAAAGTGGTTTTGAGTGTGTCTGTGCTAATGCACACACATTTTCTCTGAATATGTGCTGCTTGATTGGCTTCCCTTTCAGCTGATTTTTTTAAATCTCAGATTTTAAGTAGAGCTGCTGTTGAATTCTTTTAGTTATGAGAGCTCAAACAGACAGGTAGCCTTGAAGGGGATTAGTTTATCAGATGTCTGGTAAAGCGCAAGCTCTTTCTGCAGCTTTATCCACCTTCAGGCTATTCAAGTGTGAATATCAATCTTAATGTCTGAACCAGTGAGGCTACAGAATTAACCTTTTTCTTTAGTGTGGAGAACTTGGTCGTTTTTTTCCCTTTGGGCCTTAGAAGACAGTGATGTCTAGCTTAAAAATGTGTTTTGCTGAAAGCTACTTTTAATTAATACCAGGTGTTTTTTTCACCACATCAGTATTCCGTACCTTTCTTTATTGGGCCTGTCAGCTGGGCAGTGGCAGCATGAGGTTTGGAACTGCAGGCCTGCCTATTAGGCAAGCAGCCAGCTCACCATCAGTACTGTGTACGGATTTGCAAGTCATTTGTTTTGCAAGCCTCATAAGAAATTCATTTGTGGGCAGAAACATCCAGATCCTCTGAAATTTGTCAGTAGCTGAAAGTTAATAAGGAAATCTTGACTGGAAAACATGCTTAAAAAATTATATTTATGTGTGTGTATATGTACACACACACACACCTAGAAACAATAGTAGAAAGTAATACATTTGTGTGGTGATGATATATTGCCTACTAGTATTGGCATTTATGGTGATAAAAACTAGAGATATTTAATAAGAAAATTGATATATCCGCTTTGCAACAGAAGTTGAAAACTGCTTGTGTAGTATTTGTGCAATGGACTGTGCAGGCCTTTCCTCTGCTGTGTTTTATTGGCATTGTTGATTGGGAGAGCTGAGGGGGTGGGGTTTGTGGTCTGTGGCACTTGGAGTGGTGGTGTGGGGAGCAGTAACGATGGACATGGGGCAGTGCATGCTGTTCAGTTGTGCTTTGAAGTCTATTTCTCTATTGGTTGCTTCTGTGTAATCCTTTTATCTGTTTTCTAACACTACTGACATTATTTAAAATGGAAACTACTTAGATACTCTGATGCAAGATTTTACTAACTATCTGGAAGATTTACTAACAATCTGGAAGAAAATGAAGTCCTGTTTTAGCAGTCATGCCAAACGGGTTAACCCTTTGAAGGGTGGTTAGCCTGTGACACTGGTGTGAGCTTGCGGTGGTCTTTAAGTTAAAACATATGTGCACTATGGGAAATGCACTCCTAGGGAAAAGAATACGATTAAAATTTTTCTACAGATTGTAATGTATAAAAGTAATTTGCAAAGAAATCTTTAAATGATTTCATAGAACACTTAATATCACAGTCATTGCAACTAGAAGGCATTGTTGATGTGCTTTGAAATGAGTGCTGTTAAATAATATCCCCATGCATCTTGCTGTGTTCTGTATTTTTTCTTACCTTCTAATTTTAGAAATATCAAAGCAAGGTAGCCAGCATGAGAAAACTGGCAATGGAAAGTGTTGTGCAGGGAGAAGGTGTCTTAAAATAGCATAATAGACTGAGATCTTTCTGAATACATGAGTGAAAATTATTGACACTGCTTTTAATCTTCTCTCATCCTGTGCAAAGCACTCAATCCTGTTTAGCACCAAAGCACCAAGTCTGTTTAGCATCAAAGCCCCAAGTCCTGTTTGGCATTTCTTGTACCCTACCTATCCTAATGATGAGCTATATTTTAATTTCTCCTTAGACCATATCTCTCTATTGCAATTTTCTATGATTCAAGTACTTCAGGATTTTCATAATCATCTAGTCCTGTCTTCACAGCTGGAAGACTCCAGTAAACCTCCTTTCCCTCAGGAAATAAGATACAGTTAGCTAACTAATAACTTTTATTTTTATTGTGAAGATCAAACCTACTGAAACTACTGATTTCTCATTTAAAAATAAAATATATAAGTGCTGCTTCTGGTAATGGTAGGTGGTTACACAGGTCTGTTGGCTCTTTGCTTCTGTGGGCAGTAAATTGATTTAGTACTGGTATATTTTTGCTGAAGATCATCTGGCGGGTTGGGGGTGGTTATCTTCAGAAATGGACTTGTGAGTATATGATTTTGTTTATCTGAAGGTAGGACTGAGATGTTCCAGGGTAAATAGACTGTGTAATTGCATGATAAACTTTGGCCAAGTCGCAGTTTTGGAATTGCTGAGATTACGGTTTTGTATCCATGCAACCCTGTTTACTTTGTAGGACACTCTTTGACCAAAACCTCACTGTGGTAGGTGCTGTGCAAACACAGAGCTAAAATTGTCACTGCTACAGAGTTCCTGAAATCCAGAGTGACAAGGAGCTGAAATGAGGTTATAATGATGTATTGTTTTTGTCCTGCAGCCTAACCTTTGGGAAATCTTTTGACAGAGGAGACATTTTTGAGGTGTATGGCAAAGTAGCTCTACTGGAGTTTCTCAGTTGTTTGTCAAACATGAAGGATAGCCAAGGATAAAACTCCAAGGTGGCAGGTTCAAATGGGATTTTCCTTTTTTTTATTTTTTTTTTTTTAATATAGCCAGTGACAGATTGTAAGTATGCATCAGAAGTGGGATTTGGCATTTTGTAGCTGAGTCTGAAGTCTTTGAAACCAAAATCCTAGTAAGTTACATTAATAAAGGAAGGAGGCAAAATGATGTAAAAAAGACAGATACTGTCATTATGAACGATTATACAATTATTGTATAACAGCATTGTGAGGTGCTTGTGTGAGTAAAGTTCTGTGAAGTCCAAAGGAAAAAATGATGTAATAACTGAATTACAAACCTAGGGTAGGACTTTAAGATATGTAAGGGTAAGGCCTTGAAGGAGACGATAGAAACAAATAGTATTGGGATGAACACTGAAAGTTCTGTCTTAAGCACGGCATGCTTGAGGTGCAAACTATTCATATTAGTGTCACTGAGGGAGTTTTAATGGGTTTTGTGACCCTAACTATAGGATTGTGCTCAGCAGTCTGATTCAGCTCCTGTTATAAGAATATTCTGAACTTATTTCCCCTCAGCACAGAGAATGTATTCTTCATTTCTGTCACACTTCTTTTGTTTCTGTGGTATCAACTCAGGAAGTAACTTTTGAAATGGATTAAACTCATGACTTTTGAACTCTCTGCATATAATTTGTGGTCTAGGAAAGTAAGTGGTAAGTGGAATGAGGTATTTCTAATGAAAGTTTAGGTGAATATTGATCTCAAAGTTTGAGTGCTACCTTTTCAATCCTAAAGGCTTTGGGTGTTTTCCTGATGATTTAGGAGGCCCACCATCATCGACATCTTGATGACAGAAGTTGGTGGCAACTTGAGTTGCCAGCAGACTTTTTCGTATATCACTTGTGATGCTAGTTGTGTTTTATGTTATAGATGCAGCAAAGACCCCTTGGTTTTGACTTTATTGTAGATGTTTTAATAATTGGGAGTGACAGAGGAGTTGAGTAATAATCAAATTAACCTGGATTGCCCAAACATGTAACAGTCGATCTTTTTTCTGTGAGGAGCTGACTTGATTTGTCAAGATGTCAAATTGGTCACAAGCCAAGCTTATCACTTCTGTGGGTTGCATCAAGAAAAGCAGAAGAAGTGCTCCATATGTTCTGATCTGTATTCATTCAGTTTTGCCTAACAAAATTTTAAGTGTTAAGTAGGGATTGTGACACCCCCTTGTTTTAACATTTCTAACCTGTAAAAGTGGTAAAACATGGTGAAGTCTGGACTGTGCTGTTATTAAATGCCCTCAGGATTAAGTTCTTAATTCTTCCACAAGAGGACAGCCTAAGGGAGTTGGTAGGGGAAGAAGCAGCATTGGTGTGCTTGCAGTTGTCTGAGACTTTATGCTTTTTGAATTGGGAGGGAGTATTTATCCTAATTTGATAGATTTGGAACTATATGAATATTTTATATTGACCAAGTTATTGGAACGCTTAACTGTGTGAACATATTGGTTTAGTTTAATGGGAAGGAGGAGGTGGAGGTGTCTAGGGAAAATAGGCAGGAACAGAAAGAATTTTGTGTCTTGGCAAAGAATTTGAGTGCTGTTGAGCCAGTGACTGTGTTATCCCTTGTGTTTTGGGGATTTTTTTCCTTCGCTTTTTTTGGCTTCTTTGTTTTTAATTAAGCCTACAGGACTGCTGTTGTAAAAGAAGACTTTAAAAAAAATTTTTCCCCACATTTTCAGCTCCCACTCACAAGTGTGGGTTGCAATAATTCAAGCATTCGGACTGAGATGTAGGAGTCCTGAAAATGGGTGTGCCTGAAAAAATCAACATAGCCTTAACTATCACCACAAGATGTTAAAATAGACATTCTTTAGGCTTTCTCAATCTTTCTCTCATTGTGCTTAAAGAAAAATAAGAGATCGGTTTGGTTACAGGCTTCAAAAAGGATAATCTAAAGTATCAGTCAGTAGAAACAATCCAAAGTATCAGTTAGTAGAACCAGGGGGTGATGAACAGTACTTAGGATGGGTCACAGGGCTTTGTCCAAGAGCACAATCAGAGGAATTGCATGTATGAATAAGTTCTGTTGTAGAATCTATGTCTCTGCAGGGAGATTTGCTGAACTATGAGTGACACCAAAACTTAGTTCTGTAACTAAACCCGATTTTTACTTTTTTTCTATTCCCTGCTCAGAGAATTGGTTAAGTTTTTATGCCTTATGATGGGAGGGAGTCTGCCTTTTTAAGATAAAACCTTGGTGAACCTGCAGGTTTTGTATCCTGTGCTTATGATAGATATGTGTATATATAGTAGGCTGTCAGTTATGGGGGCTACTGAGAAGGGAGGTCATCTGGATGTAGCAAAAGTGTTAAGAAAAAATAGCTCTTGAAAGATGGGCATTATTCTGTGACTGTATTAGAGTATAGGCAAACCAAGTTTCAAAGGTAGAGAAACCATTATTAAATGTTTTGCTGTAGGTGGTGGGTGAAAAAACTAGATATGCTTTTCATTGTCTGAGTCTTTGAAATAAAAGCAGTGGGGTTGAGGGGATGGGATGAGGGAGTGAAAGAACTGCTAAAATAAGTTTATTCTCCAGAAAAAAAACAAAGAAAAAAAATTTGGTTGTTTGGAACATGAAGAGGGGAGTAAAATTACTGGGTTTATGGCACTTTACTGAGTTTATGGTTTTTGGTGTTTATTGAAGTTTGTCCCTAGGCTCATTTTTCGAAATAAGTTTTGTAGGCTTCCCTTGTGGGTAAGAGCAGACAGGGCAGAGATTATTTGCTCAATGATGTCTTGCTCTGGCAGCTGGGTATTTCTGTCCTTTGTAAATGTCTCTTTAATGAGCTCCACTATTACTGCAGCATCTTAGCTTCCATTAGGCACATAGTGTATTGGATGAGGAATGTTACATTCTGGAAAGTGCAGGTGCAAGGATTTTGATGTCTGTATTGCAGAATGTGTTTACTGTGGTGGCATTAGATGTGCTGGCAAGTCATTGTCTGGCGCTAATGTAGCTGCTAAGCGTTGGGACAGAAGCCAGCTTAGTATTTTGTGTGAAAGAGAACCCTCTAAAACAAAACTGTGAACTGATTCATGATCTTCTGTGCTAAATAATAATCTGTTTAATCACCATCAGTCGTCCTGATAGTTTAACCTGTTGTTGTGCATTGGCTGAGAATCCTGGCAAGCCCTAGATTGCACTAACTTGTAGGTTTGAATGCTCAGGTATTGCTTGTGTTTGCATTCACAGATCACTTTGACCAACTTGTGTCTAATGTTTTCTTAGCTAGTCTTTGCCCACCTTTCTTCCAGAGTTGGTTTTGCTAATGTGACACTCTGGGCTAATAAATCTGCTGCCAGTTAAGTACCAAAACTCTTGAGTTTACTTAGGCAAATGAATTGCCGCACTTCAGAAGCAAGGCAGCTGCAGATCCTGTATAATTGGCAATTGCTGGTAAAGCCTGTTCTGGTTTATTGATGAACCTAATCACAGAAAGGAAAATCTAGGTTTCTTACATTAGAAATGGCTATTTACTTGTCAGTTCAGTATATAACACAGCAGAATTCCGAGCCAGAGTGTTCAGGACTCTTGGCAATAAAAGTAATCCATTTAGATAATCTAGTAATAATCATCTCTTGAATAATTGAGGCTATGAAGCTTTATTGTAGGTTGTCTAGCTGGGTTTTCAAAGCACATTTAATGCAAGCATATTTTCCAGAAAGGGCATTTAGGCTTGATTTGAAGGTTCCGAGTAGCGACTCCATTGTCCTTTGTTAGTGGTTAATCATTGCTGCTAAAATACTGTTGAATTTCCTGCTGAGAAGCACAACTGGGTGAATTTCAAGTCCTGTCATTGCCCTCTCACTGCTCTGCCACCTGATACCAAAATTGTCTAACATTTTTGTGATTCTCACATTTAGTTCTTGAGCAGAAAACTTAACAGATTGAAAAATCCATGAGACCTTGGAATCCTCCAGTGCTGTCCGGAGGCAAACTTTGAATGCAAAACAGATAGATCAATTTTCAAGTGAATCATGTGGCATGTTTGTTTAAGTACAAAACTTTTTGAAAGATACAAATCATCAATGATCATTGCTAGTATGCTTGGCTTGGTTTTCAGTCAGCTGTGCTTAGCATAGCTGAGAACTAATGGAAGAGATCTGCAGCCTGTTAGAAAGAAACTCAGTTCATCTGGCCACTGTCTTCCCCAAACCGGAGCTCAAACTTTATGAAGATTGAATGTACATGTTTGCTGTGAAACTTCCTGTTGCCCAGTCTGCATAATTAATTACTTGGGGATATAAATGTATTAGCATTCTGCTAATGAAAAGCTGTCTGGTGTAGCATTAGGTTTTTGTCATGCGAGAACGTCTCAGATCCTGGCAGCACAGACAGCATTATCACTGTCTTCTCAGCAGATGATTTGTTTGGGTTATGCAAATATACTTTGCCTTCACAAACAGCAAAGGAGAAGAGAATCACATACCAAAGAAGTTTCTATGAAACTTCAGTACCTATCTATGTAAAAAACTTGGGAGCTGCTGAATGTGCAGACATTTTAATGATGATAAGAAATATTTATTCATTATTTTAGGCAGAGAATAAAAAGAAAAAAAAGAAAATTTTGAAGGAGCCCTAGTTGTGACTTTGTCATAGTGGCCTATTGCTATCTGGTGTTTTTCTGTGAAGTATTTCCTGGTAATATTTGCAAGTTAGAGTCAGATTTTTCTGTCTTTGATAATAATTTGATTATATGGGGCTAAATGGATTTTCCTGCCTATTTTCAGCACTCTTCTGCATCCTCCATTTTTTTTTTAGCATGCTTCTAAAAATGTGAGCCTCTGAGATAGATGCAGTACTTTAGCTTCAATCTCAGAAAATGTTGGGTAAAACAATTTTGTTGTTTTTGATCTCTGATGTTCTTCAGAGTTTCTTTGAAGGAGTAGGTATTTGCTGTCTCTCGCTATGGCAAGGTGCTGTAAATCATTGATGTCTTCTGGTCTCCTGTGTCTCTGAAAGTTGGGCCTTGGGCTCCTGATGGGTTCCAAACTCGGTGGGAATGTTACCAGCATTACTTGCTTAACTCCAAGTGTAAAGGAAAAAACAACGCTCTCTTAAGCACTTGGAGAAGTTGCCAGGTTTTCTTCTGGAAAAAGAAATGACAGTAAACTGTGGTGGTTCCTCAGCCTGAGAAAGAAAGGTTTTTTGTGGGAGTTGGTTTGGGATTTTTTGTTTTTTATATATATTTATTAACATTTACTTTTTTCCTAGGGTTTTTACTTTTATTCCCAGAAATAGTGAATTTCTACATTCAAATCCACAAAAAATATTAAATAGCAGAAAGAAGCAAGCTAACACTTGTTAGTATCTTTTTGATGTAGTTGTGACTCCAAATTTAATATCATTCTTGATCTACTTCTGTTCTAGAAAGTGGACCACCCTCCTAGTATCTGCAGTTTTTGTTGTAGAACTGCCCTGATTGGCTGTCCATCCTGACTTTGCTTGGTGTAGTTCTTGTAATGAATTCTCTACATGTGTTTTATTTCTGTGTCTTCAACATATTTCTTATATGAGTTACTTTGAAACCATATTGTAAATTTCTGAATAATTGGTGAATTTAAGAACGTCACAAAAAAATCTTGTGTTAATGGTCATTTACCTTGTTATTTTCCATCTTTACTCAAACGCCCATTTGTGTGGGCAACTTTCTCCACTTTGAGGGGCTTGACAGACCAGGACCTGCTGTGATCAAATAGACCCTTTTTCTAAAATACATTCCAAACTACAAGACCCACCTTGGTTGAGAAAGGAGAGCATGTAACTGGTGAGGTCCAGCACCAAGGCTGGGCTCCTTAGCTCCTCCGTGCTCTGTGGAGTGACACAGGGGCACAGGACTGCACAGCTCCAGTGCTGTGAACCAACTGCAGGAAGGACGTGGTGAGGAAAATAGGGGAATTTGAGCATTAAAATGGCTGCATCTCCCATTCCTGGAGCTTCCTCACTTTGCTTCAGCACAAGCATTTTCATCTCACAGCTCTGAGACCCTGGCATTGCCTATCCTATACCCTGACAATAGCACTAGTGGGATCCAACCTTTTGCCCTGCAGTTGGTCTTCCCTGTTTTCCTTTAGCCCTTTGTCCTCCTGTCAGTCTGGAAAACAGCAGTTGCTCTGTATTTCACCAAGGAAGAGTGCACCTGAAAGGTCACATCGATACTCTTTGAAATGTCTGGATGGGAAAAATGTAGGATTAGCTAAATTAATTTGGGAATAGAGGGTTCCACCTAAGCCACCAGTGTACTAAAAGTAAAAAAAACAAAGCAAACCATCCCCAACCCCAGCTGGCACTCGGTATCTCTGCTGTACCTTGCTTATTATAGTATGAACTGCTTACTGATTGCCAGCTCTCTGAAGTGAGGTGCAAAGAAATTGCACTGTCTTGGCATAAGAGGCTGGCTTTCACAGGGCTTTTCCCAGAGGAAACTTAATCATAATTTCTTCCTAGTGAAGGAACTTTGTTAGGTATGCGTGATGTGCGTTTCATCTCCCTCCCCAGTGTTATTGCACACTCAGATCTTATGCTTTATTAAATAGCATCTGTAAATTGTTTGGCATAAAACATCCTGTTTTAGAAAAGACCTACTTTTAAAATGAAATGTTTAAGTAGAAGAAATCCTTTTGAATTTTCTAACAGCTATCAGCATTAAAAGTACAGTATTGCTGGAAACATGTGCTGTGTGGTCTTCATATAAATGTATGAATTTCTCACTAAAAGGGAACTGTGGAGCTATTACTGGTGTACTGTAGTATAATGGTCTCAAATGCAGTTGTGATTTAGTAAGCTGTACCAGATTTCAAGCTGTCTGCATTGCAGCCTTTTTGTTATTAATAGTTAATGATACTCTCTGTCTGTAAGCAGATCCTTGCTTTCAGCCTTCCCTCCCCCCTCAATCCTTAGGACATTACGTTTTTCCTCTTAACTGGGAGTGGGGGAACGGGTACAATTGCTTTCACAGCTATCAGGCATGTTTTGTAGGCAGTCTGGACAGATTTTGCTGGAGAACAATGCGAGCTGCCCTGTCTCAGGTCTGCTGGGCTTGCCTTGGCTGTAGGCACGCTTATCATGCAGACACTGATCATCTTGCAGGGCAGTGCAGTGCACTGGCTTTAGCCTGATGATGACCCTGGATTATGTTCTTGCTCATGACATGTCTGCAGCGAGAGCAAGGTTCCAATTATATTTGCCTTCAGGCGGTTCTCAAGAGATGGTGGGGGGAGGAGAGAGCAGGAAGAAGAGAAATCATTTGTGTAACTTAGAAAAGACTTGGAAAAGACTGTTCCAGGGAAGAAATCTGAATTTCCAGTGTAATCCTTATCTCAGGCTTGTAAATCACAAACACAAATTCAAAATTTGAGACTATCTCTTGAGTTATGTTTTTTTTGTTTTGTTTTTTTTTTTCCTTCACAAGAGAAAGTCTAGTAAAGTGATCTGGCTTTGTTTTAAGGATAATTTGAGGAGACTCTATATTGCTGAAAAACCCACAATTTTCATGTCTTGTATTTTGGAAACAAGTAAGACAACAATGAACTCTGAGCTGGAGCTTGGAAAATGTTTTGTTTTGCCACGGTTTTTTTCTTTTTTGCAGATTGAATAATGTCACCAAAACTGCTTGGCTAGTACATTCTTTTTCATTACCTCTCTGCTTGCCTGTTATCTCTTCAGTTTCGATTAGCTTCAGCTTTGCTAGTGCTTTTACTGGTAAGCAATCTCTTTCAAGACCTGGGGACAGAGAAGGAGTGAACTCTTCACATAGCAGTGAATGGGAGGTATTGTTGTGCCAAATTCATGACAGCATAACCTATAATTGAGCCATCAGTGAGACTTTGGAAGTGACTATTCATAGCTTATCCTGCAAACAGGCATTAAAGAAAAAAGACATTGTGTTTTCAGTTATAGCAACAGCTCTACAAGCTTAGGTTGTAATTTCGGTTAGAAGATTTTCCTGGTAAACATGTTAAAAGCAACTTGTGAGGAGAAGACTTTCCAAAACTTTGGAACCAGTTGGTCATAACTTTCATGTTAGTGTTCAGGTGACTGATGTAGTTGCTTATTTACATTTTGAAAACTAATTCAAGTGGAAAGATGTTTGGTTTTTAAAGTTCAAAATATTTTCTTATACCCCAAAGCAGTGCAAAATAGTGGTAGACACCTTGCACATGAGAGGTTTGGCAAGTTTTCATTAAGAGTAGCCATGAAGGACTATGTATGGAGTCTTCATGTCCTTGTCCTGTTCACAGGGGCATAGAGGGCACTTTAAGCTGCCAGTATGTCCTACAGTACTTGGGCAGAGAGTTGGAGTGAACTCATTGTGTCTTATATTGGGAAGGTTTGTTCCAATAAACTGTGGCTACAGCGAGTGGTGTTTCATGTAGTTTTATGTGAACAGCTAGAAACAGCTGCCTGGTGTGTGGCAGTGTGCTGGTTTGGCATTTTCTCTTCAGAAGAGATATCTGCATCACTGGTGGGCCCCAAGAAAGCAGCAAAATGTCTGCAAGACTTCATTGCCTCCCTGTTTGAAAATATTTAAATTTCATTAAGGTGTTCTGTGGACAATACACTGAATGCAGTCAGTGGTCAGAACATTTGGGAGCTACTTAAAATAAATAAAAATAATAAGGCCTAACCACTTCCCTTAGTGAGATTTTATAGACTGTTCCTCTTGCTGAGCAGAACTCCATCTTTTTATTAGGATGCTCAAAGTTCAGAGGCAAATTTCTAAGGGAACATATGCTGAAGGCTGGGGAGCCAAATGAAAGAATTCAGATTGTCCCAGAAAGCCTATTTAACTTGAATCCAAATATCTATAACCAGCATATCCATTCCAGATCAGTGGAACTTTCAGAAACATCAAGATATTCTGTAGAAAGGGGTTTGTGACCAGTGATTTGATGGCTTTAATGGATACCATTCATGATCAGTTTTTTTGCCATCAGGGATTCCCTTTGCTTTAAGAAGAGACAATCAACCTTTAATGTTATGAATTCTGGACAAAGGAATAAAAGGCCTCTTAATTGCAGGTTGCATCTTGCATTGGCTAAGGCATAGAAAAGCATGATCCTCATGTGCTATCGTGTGTACTTTGATGTTGCAGACATCGGTGTTACAGTCGCTGTGTATTTGGAATTGCTAGCAAGAAAGTCTTTACTACTGATTTACAGGGTATTAACTTGTGACTTGTGTCCTAATCTAAACCAATTGCATTCAGTAACAGGGCATGCAGCTGCTTTTTTACTTTGAGCAGCTTTATTTGGTACAACAGCTCTCCATACCTCAGATTTTGATGTGTAGCAAAAAAGTAATCTGCTTTTCTAGCTTTACCTTTACCTATAGCAGTCCTCTACCTCTACCAGTGCTTTTGTGAGCTTTCAGGCAGGGCAGTGTGAGGCTAATGGTATTCCCTCACTTAGGGGTTGTGGCTTGAGGGAACCTGTGGTGGTAGAAAGTCTGGGAAAACTTAGATTCATGCATTTTGGATGTAATAGGGATGAGATGGGAAAGAAGCTGAATGGAAGATAGGTTAATAAAAAAGAAAGGGAAGGAAATGCCTGCTGATTTTCAAGTTGGCAGTGTTGTCTTGGGCAATAACTGTGCAGTTAAGTGACTCAAGTTAGAATATACCTTGCTCAAGATCTTTATTTTCCTTGCTACTCTTTCAGGAGAGGAGGATCTTTAAATGCCTCTTGTTTTTACAAGTTTTAAAACAGATTTCTGCGTGTAGCTTCTAAAGCAGGTTTTTTATGGTTCCCTCAAAGTTGACTGATATCCAAGACTTTGTTCATTTGTTCTCTGCTATGGCCCCAGTATGAGGAGTGGTATCAGTGAAGTAAAACAGGTGGTTAATCCAAGTTTACCCTGTCAGAGATCTCAACATGCAGATAACTGCTGTGCTAGGTAATGTTAAATAGAGGACTTTGAAAAACTATTAAAAAGAGCCAGGAATCTTTAAATTCTTCTAGAAATGCAGTAATTTTCTCCACAGCAGTAGACATCAACCCAAATGCCTTATTAGTACCTTTCAATCACCCGCTTAAAATAGAGTAATTTTATGATGAAAGATGATATTTTAAAGCCTGCCAAAGATCTGTGGGCCACATTATCTTCTGTTTCCACATCATCACACCATGCTAACCACATAAATTGGATACCTTCCAAAAGGGTTGAGTATCTTTACAGTACTCTCCAATTCTCTCTAGCAGTCATGGCAATTGAAAATTAAAACAACAGTGCATAAGAAGTCTGATCTCATGGGCAGATGGATGTCAATAATTCTTCTTTCTCTTTTCCTCCCCCCTCTTATTTTCTAGGCAGAACAGTTTAATATTAAAGTTGTACTGTTGAAATTCACTGGGGAAAGATTCACCAGTTCTTTTTCAAACCAACAGGGAGCTTGATAGCAAACTTTGCTAGATTGTTCTGGGTAACAGTTAATGGCCAGAACAATGCTTCAGTCTCTTGGTGTTGCAGATACTGGTATCACTACAACGACAGATTTCCGATTTGCAGTACTTTGCTGTTCCTCAGGGGACACTAGGTGATAACGCAATAACTCCTTTGAACAAATTTTCACTTAGTGCAAAACCAGGGAGAACTGTGGTATGGTTTATAGACTCAAATACTTCACTTAATGCATGTCTTTGTGGTTAAGCAGCTCACAAAATTTTATGAGCTGTCTTTTGGTAGCAGTCTGTAGGTGTAGTTATCCATTGACACGAGGATGCCTGAAGCATCCTTAGTCAGAAAACAGTAATTTGTGATTTGTTTTCGGTAGAGACTTGTAGGTCAGTGTTACAAGGTTAAATCAGGCCATCTCAGTCCATAATTTTCTGCAGCAGTTGTGGGGTTCCAGAAAGTGAAACATTTCCATCAGGACACGTTTTAAATGCAAATCTATTTGTTGTTAAGCTTACAAAGCCACTCACAATTAGGGCTAAATAGACTTCATTGCCTGCATTCAGTTATTTATGTGCATTTGTGATACTGCTCACAAGGGTTGCATTGGTGCATCAGCCTTTTTTTAAAAAAGCAAATGTAAGACAGGTGGTTTTTCAATGGTGAACAAAGGGAGAAGACATTTGTCTCTGAAATGTATTCACTTTTGCATTGCCTGACAGTCATTCAGTCAGTGATTACTGACTTTCATGTGGGCTATTTTGAACACAACCACTTGTAAACATGAGGATCCTTCTACCTGATTGTGTGTGGAAAACAGATGTTCTGAGAGGCAGCTGGGTTAGGTCAGTGTTACATGAACAGGGAGACAAATACCTTGTCCAAAGCAGTCCAGGTGTGGGAATGGTTGGTTGTAAATCTGCAACATTTTATGGCTGTGGAGCTATTGAAAAATTAGCCAGTCTTCTTTGTGGCAGATCCTCTGGTTCATAAAATAGACAGAAGTGTTCTGAGCCTGCTGCCCCTCAAATGAGTAATTCCTTGAGTAGGTCAGGTGCTTCTAGAGAGGCCTGTATTCTGGCAGGAAAAAGCCCAGTGTTGGTTGTGGATCTTGGCTTAACTATTGTGTACTTCTCTTATGTGTCTGTTAAATGCCCAGGTAATCTCACTACTTCTGGCACAGCCTCACTGGTTTTGTGTATCAGACCTTGTACAGCAAGATGTTTGTGGTTACAGCATTATTTTCTGACCAAGTAGCAATCACACTTAAGATTTCTCAAGTTGTCTTTGAACCTCTCTTTCTTCAGTCCAAAGTTGCCTGCCTTTTGCTTGTCAGGATGAAGCAGAGTGATATAATCTGATTTTTTTTTTTTTTTTTAAATGCTAGGTTTGTGTGGAGCAGAATCTGTTTGCTTAAAGCCTACATAGTTTTGTTTCTTTTGGTTGTAGAAGGAGTAGTTTTTGGCAGACACTACTAAAGTGGATTACAGATTGAGGCATAACAAAGAATGATATCAACAAATACTCCACTGTATATTGGAAGTTATTCAGCTGGGTCTCAGACTGTCTTCATAGCTTATTTTGGTGAGTTCCCTGTGGTGAGGGGTTGGAGAGAGGCTACGTGGTCTTCGTGTATGTGCTAACCAAACAATGTGCTGATGGAAGCACTGAGAACAGATGCAGTGAGAGTTGCCTTTCTGATCTTTCAGATGAATTTTTAGCTTCCATCTCCTACACGACCAAGCTGCTAAGTAAGAGTCACATGCATGGATACTTGAGCAAAAAGCTGTTACTTAATATAACAATTGTGCTTAGAAATGTTCCCTATTTGTCGATCGGCAATTTGCCCTCTGCTCATGCAGCTCAGTTTTATTTGCCGTGGGGCCTGTGTGGGTTGCCTTGACCCTTCTGTGCTTGAGCCTGGGAGCTAAGGGCAGGGAGAGTGCTTGTGTGACCCCTAACGGAGGCTGCTGAGGAGAATTGCCTGAACTTAGATTGAATGCATACATATGTTATGTGTAGGATCCATAGTTACAAAATAACTGGAATTGTACTTACTACTTTAGCATAACTTTGGGGTGATTATAATGTGGTGTAAATGCTTTTGGCAGAGATGAAGCAGATACAAACTTTTATTTCAGTATTTAAGTAGATTTGCTGAAACTGCAGAATTGTCCTTATGATTTAATGTAATTTTTTAAAGATAATTCTAGAATGTGAATTCAGTGTAAATGTACCTGAAAAAGCCTTCTGCAACGGATGTTCTTTACTGCAATAAAATAATATTGTTGCCTTCTTTGTTGTGTTACTCAGGAAGTTTGAACTCTGACAAGGAATTATGATCTGCTCCCAGGAGGTTATCTAGTAGAAGACAGCTTTGTTCACAAATTTGGTGGCAAACGTCTTCAAAGTTCTATTGGTAGGGAAGTAAAAAAACCTAATGAACCTTAGACTATAGTTGTTTTTATTGTTCTCCACTGGTAGATCTGCGTTTTCTCACCTTCTCCATGTTATCAAGCATTTTCAAAAGAAAATAGTGTTAATATATTGAGTCCTTTTTATTATGTCTACATGATCCAGTTCTTTCCAGTAACATTTGAATATGCAGTTTTACAGAAATACGTCATTCAAGTATGGTGGGTTTAACTTGCTTCCCTGACTTAAATTATCCTTGCCTTTCACATGCAAAACCTATTTCTCTTAACTGCTTGATTCTAGCATGAGCTTTCCAAAATTTTTAATTCCTTCCACTTAAAAATTAAGAAATAATCTATATTTTCCTGGTCATGTAGGCATATATTTTGTTCCTGTTGACTGCCCTTGCATGCTGGTGTTGATTCATAGCAGCAGGAAAATGAAATTAATCAGGAGAGTCTCTTTTTAGACTTTGCTTTCAGCTGTTAGGTATGGTAGTTTGCAGATTAGTGCATTGATGTTCTGCCTTTAAAATGCTATCTTCTAATAGTAAATTCCATTTCTTCATCATAAACCTATTGCTATTATGGGTTTTTTAGTTCTCTGGGAGAGAGCTGATTGGTAGTTTCTGTCTGGCCCATTTAATTGTTGGAAGAAATCTGATGCCTGGCTCTTGCCATTTTGGCAGTCTCATGGAAGGGCTGAATTACACTGCAGGTCCTGACTTGCCAGTTGTATGAAAATATCTTTGTGCACAGATAAATCAACAAGCTCTGTAGTATTTTTGTACCTAGTACTGCTGGGCAGGTACAGTATTCCTATGTAAAGTTTCCTTTTGCAGAAGGAAGCTTGCCAGGTTACCAGGTTTGCTGTTTCTCCTTACTTTTTGAGTTTCTGGCTCTCCCAGACAGTATGCTAACCGATTTCAAAATGTTTTAGGATGCTATGTCTGAAGGGGGAAGGAAGTGACTTGTTTTGTGTGTGTATATATATATATGGAGGTGACCTGGCAGCAGCTAGCTGTTTGATGTTTTAGCTTTTACAAGATGTCTTTTATTTTTTTTTTTCCTGAAAACTTAAAACCCCCACTCTTAAGTGTAGGAGTTGGAGTTTTGGGGTTTATTGTTGTTGAGGTTTTTTCTTCCCCAAGAAAGTGTTTAAATCATTACCTTTATTATGCTCAGTTTTTTCTTGGCAGTATGTCAAAACAACTGACTGATCACTTTGGAAATGCCTCTGTCGCCAGTAGTTGGTGCAGCGCACGGGGGCTCTTGGTTCCAGCTGACCCCCTGCAGCTGTCAGCTCAACGTGCCACAGCACTGATGAATGTGATAGTGCTCGAATTCCTTGTGGGATCAGTGTTGCTGTTGGTTGGCAAGACTTCTTGCCTGCTTGAAAAGTCAGACTTGAAGTGGGTAGAGGAGCCTGTCAGAGATTGGGGAAGATGCTCAAAATACTGCTTATGTGTATGACTTTGTATAGATTTTTGCTGTTGTACAGTGGTTGGATTATTCTCAAAGAAGGGTATTTGAAGTGAGTTTGTGCCTCCCCTGCCAGGTACAGTCATCCATCCACCCAGGAGCTTCTTTTCCTAGTGTATTTTTATGTATTATTGCTGCTTAGGCATCCCCCTTGAAATGATTAATTATATGTACCATAGTCATACACTTGAGGAGAAGAAAAGGGGGTTTTTTTCACCTTCAGTTGGCAGAAATATAATTTTCAAGGTCTGCTTTCTAAAAGTATATGGGTGTCTGGCCAAGAGTTTGTCAAGAATGCAGAGAAACCCTGTTCTTTCCTGCTCTATAAATGTTAACGTGGGTAGATGGGAGGCAGTTACTGGGTAGTAGATACACTGTCCTGAGAAATGGTTATATAGTAAAAGAAAGGATTTAAACTTGTAGTGCTGAGATTTTTTCACTTTTCTTTATCCATTTTTACAGGCATTTCAATTTGTTGTAGCACAGTTTGAAGTAAGGACTGCTCAGTGTAGTAGGTACTGGATGTAAGAGTGTGTATGTAGTCTGGTGTTGCTGCTTTAAGACTATTATGTCTAATAAGAACCATTCCCTCTCTCCGTGATTAAAGTAGAAAATTGGAAAAGTTTCTAGACTGCATTGGGGAAAAACCATCTATAATTGAAGAATCTGGTTTGCTGTGCACGTCTGTCTTGATAGACAAGAATTTCCTCTTTTCTGTAACATTTACATTCACTATCCCTGCCTCTTCTCCCCCAGCCCTACCAGCTTCTCTTACTGGTAGTTTTGGTGGGCATGTCTACCCGTGTCCTTCAAGGGCAAAGTCTCCAGCAGTTTGCTTTAGTAAGTTTATTTCAGGTATGTGTTGTTTAGGTTTTTTTTTTCTTCCAGACTGATATTAGGACAGATGCAAAGAAAATTGTGACAGGGGTGTAGAAGCTTAAACATTTCCATAATTTTGCCTTGTTTTTCTGCCCCTTCTTGCTGATGTTTGAATCCCTTGACCATTTACAGTGCCACATATGGTGCATGAAACTATGGTAACTAAAGACATAGAGAATTCAATGAAAACTGATGTTTAGTAAGTGAATGAGAGTCCAAATTAACACTTTGCATACAAAGGCAGAGGGAGCTCAGCAGTTAATGATTTAATTTGGTCACAAATCAGTTGTGCAGTCATGTATGTTCTTAAGCCCCAGTGTGTGCTGTCACAGCCCCAACGTCCAGGCCATATAAAGCTGCAGGACAGTGGTGTGAAGGTAAGATCACAGTATAGGAGAGGAAGAAGCTTTGGGGTGTAGTAAGATATTGGGATGTGTTATGGGAGGAAACTCAATTTTGCAACTCCTGGGGAATTCAGAGTACTACAATGAAAGTATATTTGGGAACATAAGAAACCACACAGTTGTCGTCTGCTTCTGGGGGAAAAAAAAGTTCTAAAAAACCAAAACAGTAAGAAGACAGTGAGTGATATGGAAGATGTGTCCCTTGTAAGCTACTGTTACTCAATATAAACAATGAAGTAAGATCAAATTCCTGAAGCAGTTTATGTATGTGATGTGGAGAATGTTTTTCTGCCCCTTCTTGCTGATGTTTGAATCCCTTGACCATTTACAGTGCCACATATGGTGCATGAAACTATGGTAACTAAAGACATAGAGAATTCAATGAAAACTGATGTTTAGTAAGTGAATGAGAGTCCAAATTAACACTAAATTGCACTGCCACAAATTTTCTTAATAATTTCCAGGGTGAAAATGTTGTAGAAGCTCAAGTTTTACTATTGAAACATCATGAGAGACTTCAGGATATGTACTAACAAACCAAAATTGAAGACTTAGTGAAATTTGTTCATGCTTCCTGAAGTCTTCGCTGTCAGGTGATGACAAAATAATTTTTCAATGTATGGTAGTATAAACTGAGGACTAAACAAAATAAAATGAGCACAGTCCCTTCTCTATAGAGCATTGTTTTTGTTAGCTCTTCAGTGCAGAAATTTAAATATTTAATTGTATTTTTCTAAGAATTAAAGACTTGGAATTTGTCCATACTGCTTGTCAGGCTTGAGCTATGCACAAACACAAGCCAGGCAAACCTTCCAATGCAGCATTCATTGTTGCCAATGGGATACCTTAGTATTTGCATTCATGCCTTTATTTCTGTCAAGTGTTGAATGCTGTTTGGGAAGGTAGACTTGAAACATCAGAGTAAAGTTCTGTAGAAAAAGCCTTGAAGTGCTAATAACTGGGACTTGTTTATTTTTTCCTTTCTTCCTCTCCACACATTGAAATATAGCTGACCATAGGATGCTCCTGTGTCTCAGCTCAATTAATCCATCTGTCAGCTGGCCTTCCAGTACAATCTTACTGAAGAAATAAGAAATCAATGATTACAGTTGGTAGGTTTGTGTGATGCTGTTCTGAGAATTTATTAAATGCTGCCTGGATATTTAAAGAAATATGGAAAGATGCTAATTCTGGGTGGCAAGAATAAAAGAAGCCTTCTTGTCAGAATTGATAATTGCAATACTTTTGCCTGTCAAATAATCCTGAATATGCTTGCATTTCTAGAATAAGGGAATTGTCACCATACCAGAAATGTTGAGGTATTGCACACATACAGGATGAACAGTAGTGAAATGAAAAGAGATACAAACAGGGTATCTTGGGGCTGTTTGCGTGCTTCCCTTTTGTTTTCTGGGGATGAAGCACTCAAGTGGAAAAACCAATGCAGCTGTACAAGGAAGTAGCTGTTGCCATCTTGAAGTTTGTTCTTTTAGTCTGTGAGAGTCTGGTTAAGAGACCTCTAAGATCCTTCAGCCATTGGGTTGCAGGGGGTGGATCTCTAATTCTTGGAGTTGAGCACTAACAGGTTATGAGTATAATTGGGTATACTAAGCAGAAGTTATACTAATTCAGAAAATGTCTTAAAATATTTTCATGTTTTCAGGTTGTGCCATAGCTGGAGTGTATGTCAGCTGTGGTGAACCTCTTGGATGCTGGTTAACTTGTCACTTGCATAATTAATTGGCCCTGCAGCGTCTCTGTGAATTACTGGTCACGTGATGATGCCAGAGCAGTGATGAGATCTGGCATTTGCAAGCTTGGGTGTGGTGAAACTTTTTCCTCGCAATAAACATGGATTTATTGCATTTGTGCATCTGTTGTAAAAATATTCTTTGTACTGTGTGCACCATACAGAGTGATAATTTAATTTCCTGATCTGTGTAAGCAGATGATGTTACACTAATCCCATTTTGTCTCCAGTGAAATAAGAGGCACCCTGTGTATGATGGCAGTTTGGCTGTATCTGTTGGTGTTCGTGTTGCAAGCAAGTGTTCTGCTTTCTGGATTCTGCCCAGCTGTTGGACATGCAATGTGGACTTTCTCTTAGTTTCCTTGGTAGTCAGGGGACTTTGGCTTCTGTTTATTTTTTCTTTCCCATTCTGCTCTTTTGTCTTCTGGAGGAGTAAATGGCTCTAATTGTTACTTTATATGACATGCTTGATTAACTTTACAGACTGCTGCCTTTGCTGACAGTTTAACTAGGAATCTAAGTGTTTGTGTGCTCACAGATCAGAGTGTAGTTATGCTTTCTAAATTGATTTCATTTTGATACTTCAATTAAGCTTTCTTCTAACTGAGTATTCAGTCCTTGCAAGTGAGGAGAGGAGGGAGTATCCCAAGTGCTACATGCAAGAATATTTAATGAAATAAAACCCATTAAATGAGCTGGCTGCCTGGTATGCTTCTCAAAGTTTTCAAGAAGGTATGAAACTAAAATACAAAGTTCCTGCAGGCATCTCTGAGATAAAAACATCTTGACAGCTCTAGTTAAGAGTATTGTGTACCAGTCTTTAGCTTTAATTTCATTTTGCACTAGAATAACAAAGAATATAAGACAATATGAATGCAATTAAAGACTATAAAATAGAATGTCAGTACACTAGAATGTCAGGAAATGGTAATGCTCTTTCAACTCAGCAGAATAATACTACCTTGCCACACTTAGTAGTTCTATGTGTTGCAGTGAAATCTTAAGGCCTACTAAGTTAAAGCAGAGACTTTCATTGGTATTTTAGGATGGGGGAAGAATGTAATCGTCACACAAACAACTGGAATACTAAAACCATAAACTTCCTAATAGTATTTTACATAGATAATTGCATAGCAATTTTTAACAGAAATTTTGAGGAAAAGTGAAATTGTCCGTGTCTGTTGTTAAGGTCTGCATTTCTCTGTCTGTGCAGTTAATTATGGTAAGCACAATTAATGATATTTTAAATGTCTAAAGGTTGTTCTGTCAGTCTTTGTCATTTTGTCCACGTGTCAGTGTTTCCCCAGCCCCCAGTCTTCCACAGTCTTCCCCCAGTAAAATGCTCCCTTTGATTCTAAAAGAGTGGCTTGACTTCAGTCTTTATGTAGTTCTCTTCTGGCAATTTCTTTGGTTTGACCCATCTTTCACACTTCATGTAGGCAGCATTCTTATCCGGTGTTCATACAAAAGGAAATCTTTAAGGAGGGAATCTGTGTTAAATAAAGTAGACTTCTAACGGTCAGAGGGTCAGATTGACTGGCATGTGATAGCTGTTTTATGCATTCTGGAGCTACAAAGCAACTGGAGAATGCAGAGCTGATTCAAACAGATTTACAGCTGCTTTGCCTCTCTCAGGGCAACAAGACCTGCAGTTTATTTTCATTCTTGATACTTCATGAACTCCTGAATTTTCCTTATTTCCCCCCCTTCCCCGCTTCAAATACATATCTATTTCCCCTTTCTGTGTGTCCATCTTTTTGATGAATTCAGATGCAGCAGCTCTGAGGATGTTTAGGACTGAGATTAATTTTTAGCAAAAGAATCCTAAAAGTGCATTTCCCTCCATTGTGCCTGCAACTTCTCATTTTTCAGTCTGACTGAAGTCACAACTGCCTGAACAAAGATGGTCACTACTTGCCTTCTGTTTTTGCTACTGGGAATGAAGCCAATTGCCCCCAGGGGAGAAAGTGGCTTCCTATCAGTAGGGATATAGATGATATCCTTTGAGAAAGGATGAAAGCAAAGTAAGTTATTCTTTGCTGAGAGGCAGCCTATGGCATCCATCCTTTTGAGAGTGTAAGTACATGGCAGCTGTTGTGGAAAAAGGGCAGTTGTTTTAAAAGGTTCTCTGGAGAGCATTATTCTTCATTCTCTTAAAAGCCATGGGAGAAAATGACTGCTAAATCTAAAATTTACTCTATTTCACTTCATAAACTGCAAGTTACTAATCTTAACTATACATGCATGAAGATTATTTGGGGAGCAATTTTGGTAGCACATATTTAAATAACATTTTACATCCTTTGAACTAGTGAACTTTTGCAAATTCTTTTTAAAAAATCCATTCAGTACAGAAGGAATAAGTGCTGTAATTCTGTAGGGATAGCCATAGTTATGCATGACTAGAAGCTTTAAATCTTAGATTTAAGTACTGAACCTCCTTCCCAACTATTTGATGCTAGGATAGTGGATATCTAATGGTGACCTACTTGAGCTTTCCTTGGGTTAGTCATTGACTACACAGCTCTTGTGGAAGCAGCATTTAGGCAACTTCCCCCTCCTGCCTCTTTTTGCTCTAGCTAATTGAGGTGCAAGGTTACATTGTGACTTAGTAACAACCCTCAGTGTCACACCTGACTACTCAAATAATTTGCTTCTCAGTGGATTCTCTGGGAGCAGCCTGAGTGAGTTGCATTAGAGTAAAGCAGAGCAGGCTGACGAGTCTGTGTGCACTGCAGTGCAGAGCAGATGTACTTGAGCTGGATTTAAGCTGTCGTAGCCACGGTAACACAGAGTTCAAAGTAAATGCTTTGGCAGTTGGCCTGCAGTCATAAAACTGGTCTTTACAGATCCTCTAGCTCTCCTCTAACATCCCTCTTCTTTTGTTGGACAACGTCCAAGGTGTGCACTCAATCGGTAAAGGTGGTGTAGGTGCACTCTGCATGTGCAGTTTGTTTATCAGGCACTTAATTTACTGCTTTGTGGGGTCATACCATGCCATCAGAAAATCCCTGGAAACTGGCACCCTCTCTGAGGTAGAGGTGAGCATTCATGTCCTGGAAAGCTGGAGGAATTAACCCTCTTCAGTATCTTTCCCAAAAGTAAGTTCTGACTGTTACTAATACAGTTCAGTTTCAGAAGTGAGAGTTAAGCATGCCTTGTCCTGCCTTCTGTAGGAGTGTAAGTAATAGGAATGCCTGACCAATATTCTTCCACACACATGTGTGTGGAGATGTGTACTAATAGAAGTACTTTGGGTTCATATATGTATATATTCTATGTTCCCATCTGGCCAGGCTGCTTCTTGAGTACAATATTTTTAAAAATAAAATCTATTCTCAAGTATATCAATGAAGTTGCTAATGCTTACATATAAAAGCATCCAAATTCTGCAAGATGTCACTGACCTGTGGTCCTTACAAAGATTTGCCTTTGGTATGTGTATTGCTGCATCTTCCCTTATGGGTGATAACACTGCTAAATATCATTTGAAGAAATCCCTTTATAATGGGGAATTGTACAGATCTGTTGAAAGAAACACAGAGCATGACAGAGACTTATTGGTCCTTGTGCTCTTCCCTGAAGCATCTCACACAGATGTTTGTTCATTTTCTTGGCTTCTCTTGAATGGAGTATTGGTTGAATGGTTGAAAGTCAGGAGACAGCTGGATACTGATAGGCCTTTCTGGGGCTGCCTTCTATTTTTTGAAATGTGACAAAACTCTGTATCCCTAAGTGTCCCACAAAAATGGGATCAGCCCTGACACTAGCAGCTAGATCAGACAGGAAACACTCAGGAAAAAAGGTTGCTCAAAGGAGCTGAATGCATTTTTCAAAGAAAAAGTGGAAGTAATACAGAGAAATAGCTGTCTCCTTGAAATATTTCCATGTCCTACTGCTGTTCGGCTTTAATAAGGCAATAATAAAAAAACTTCAGACCAACTAACAGAGAGTCATTTATCTGAGAGATATATTTAAATTCAATGTTAATAATTTCATTTTTGTCTTGGATAATACCAAGTTTTATCATACCATTAAAACTTTCCGGTAGGTGTCCGTAGAAGCAGCCTGTACTTCCCTTGTTTTGCTGTTTGTGCTGTTGAACAGCCCTTTCCAGTGAGTCTGGTTTTGCTGTGGGAGTGCTGGTCCCTTTTCCCATGCCCCACTGTATGTGTCTGCTGCACAGCCCTCTCCTTCCACACAGGACCACATCTTCTCCCACCCATGATGGTCCTGATTCCTGGCATGGTGCTTCTGTTGGGCTTTGCCAAGGCAGCGCTCCCTCTGTAAGGAGTGTGCTGCCCCTCGGGCACTGGCCTTTGGACCATTTGGTAGGTCTGTCCCAGCTGTGGCAAGGAGGACTGGGGGTCAGGAGCTAACTGAGCACCACTGGGCTTATTTTAGAAAAGAATCCTAAATTTGTAGTTTGAAGATCACTTAGTGACACATAATTAACATAAAATAATGCCCTGAATTCTGTCAGATTGCTTTGTTACTGGCCCTTCTCTTCTGTGTGCAGAAGGCTTTACTTGTAAATCAGTGCCAGATGATCCATATATAAAAATAAAGTTTTATGTGTAAAAATAGAACAAGCTCAGCTTTTCAGCAGTGTTGGAATTGATCACTTATTTCTTCTGTGTGGACTCTTGCTAAAGCACTGGTTTTATGACATGTGATAAGCTGTTGAAATGAAAAGCATGTTGTTTTTAGCAGGAGCCTACAATTCCCTAATCTGCTAGCATATTTGGATTATATTTCTGAGGTTGCTTAGTAAGGATTTTAGGGCAGAACTTAATGATTTCAGACTGTTTTTTAACTTTGAGATCTGTTTTTTAGAACTTGGGGGGAGGGGTATTGTTGAAGTCACTGAGTTGAAACAAAGGCACCAATTATGTCAATAATTCACCCATCTGAAACTTTGTTTTTATGTTTAACATTTAAGTAAAACCCCCTTTTTTTTCCCTCCTCCATAATGTTTCACTGTATGTGGTATCAGCTGCCCACTATTTAACAATGTGCAAAAATGGGCTGGCATTAAGTAGCTCTGTTCTGCTCTAAAAAGCAAAACCAGAATAAATCTTAGCAGCCGCTGCCAGGTAGACAAGTACTATGTGGCGATGGGAGCGAGGACTTTGCTGGTAGTGTTTTGGAAGATTTCAGGCTGAGTTTCTTTGCTTATGTAAAACAGTGGTCTTTGTTTGGCACTTCCAATGGCGCTGGGACTGTTGTGTAGCTTCATTGATTGGTTCCATGCAGTGGAAATCTGACCTTTAGCAGATGTTTGAGAAATTGCCAGCATTCAGAGTGATCAGCAGACTAGACAGTTTTTTCCTTATGTTGATGAGAACTTCCATTAGATTAGTAACGTGCGTGACAATGTTAAGCTTTTAAATGATTAGAAAACTTTTTGAAACAAGGCAGATTTGCCTGCAGTATAGAGCTGCATCAAGTAATTTATTTCCTTTTATGCATCATTTTGCTAATTGGTTAGCTAATGGAAATATTTTGATAATGAAAGTGGTGTGGGTTTTTTCTTTTTGTAGTAAAGACATTTGGATTTTAAGTAAGTTTTAGTTTGTCTGTATTTTTCTTAAAAGGTCAGTTTTAGCATGCTGTTACAGCACCAGTTTGGGATAAATGCTTTCAAAGAAAAAAGAACAAGCTTAAATGGGCTGGGGAGGGGGAGGCAGCAGTGAAACATATCCCATCTGGAGCATTTGGCTTGGAACAGGATGTTGCATGACTCCATGTGGAGTCTGCTCTCACGAACAGTATCCTAAGCAATGTAGGAGATTCAGCTGCTTAGTGGTGGGAGTTCAGCATGAAATGAGGTCTGTTTTCTCAAACTCCAACGGTTAGAACTACAGGAAAGAGGTGGGACTTTATAAGAGATTTATGTGTTGAATAACTCAACAACACCAGCAGTTGCCAGATTAAACCCTTTCCTGCAGGTGCTGGCTTTCCTCAGACCTCTACAATTGTTTTTCAGTGTGATGCATGTGGAAAGAATAATTATTTAAAGGATTAGAGGCTTAAAATGAGAACAATACAATTACTAAGTTGTCTATTTCTGGTTGTAAATTTAAAAATCAAGTAATTGCAAGAGGACTGATCTTGTCTTGGCATTAGATATCCTATATACATGTGTGCTTTTAAAAAAATTTTGGCTGGGTGAAGTTTGTAAGTTTTTTATTATCATTTTGGGTGCAGAAAACAAGTTAAGGAAATAGACTGTATTGAGAGCGAGGGGTAGTCGTGACAACCAGTCCTGCTATTGTGGAGTCTTGGGCAAAATGTATCCAATGTATCCTGTGTCCTGTGAAAATAACATTGTGGGGTTTTTTGTGTTTTGTTGGTGGTTTTTTTTTTTTTTTTTTTTTTTAACATGAGCATTAGGAGAGAAGGGATGTGATGGTAAGAGAAGACACATACATTACAAAGCCTGGAAATCTTTGCCCTTTGCTCTCAGTGCTCAAGAACACTTAATTTTTCCAGTGCTATGGAACTTGTCAGGTATGTCTCTTTATTTTATGATTCCCATGAAATTGTGCCAAAATTCCTTGGCAGCTCATTTTGTTATCTAATAATCTATGTACCAAATCAGATGAAGTTTTTTTTGGGATATAACTAATATTCTGATTCCTTTTTATAAGCAAAACTAGCAAAGCTGTCCTTGCTTATATGCAGCACATTTAATGTTGCTTCTGAGTCTTGTTTATTCAGCCTTCATTTCCTGATCTAAACATGAGGTAGTGGGAGATGGTAGAACTGAACTGAACTGATGCCCTGTGTGGGTGAAATATTTATTTGTTTGTCTGGTTCATCAGTGCTCATCTCCTTCCCACCCTGAGAGGGAGACTTAAGAAAATAGGTTTTAGCTCTGGCATTCTATCTTTTTTTTTTTTTCTTTTTTTTTAATGCAATGACTGGGGACTAAAGGCTCTTGATCTTACTGGTTTTGAGGGAAGTGAAATGCATGGGAGAAAAACCTGGCTTTTTTTCCCCCTTGGCCATCTCCTTGCAGTTAATTTTCATACATACACTGAATAAAAGTACTGGTATATGTGCTTGTCTGAAATCCTGGCAACTGTTCTCTACTCAAAGTTGCAAGATTGCAGGTCTTGGCTGTGCTTAAAACTCTTCATAATTATGATATGTGAGTTATTTGTATCACAGTGACATAACTGAACCAAAAAGCTGTAAGGAATTCAATAATGAACATTATTTTCAAAAGTATTTATTGCATATTCCTTTAATCTATTGCAGTGTTAATGTTTGTTGACTGCAGGAGACAGACCTCTGTCTTGCATTTTTGTCTTGATTGCTAAATGGACTTTTTCACATGAGTAATTGTTCCTTTCTTATGCACAGCATGTTGATTGCAGCAGAAGGTATATTTTGCATACAATTCACAAGGAAATGAGACTGGCTGTTAGAAATAACATCCTGATTTTAAACAGTTTATAGAGAGAAGCAGAAGGCGTTTTGTAAAGCAAGGTAGGAACCTCAGTTGTCACTCCCTGATATGTTTTGAAAACAGATGAACTTCTTTATCCCTATCAGTGAAAACTGCAGTTATCTGATACCACAAATAGTTCTGCAGCTGATGACTGTAGTCGAAAATACCATCTTAGAGTGTGTTCATTTTCCTGAAGGGAACACTCGTGTCCCTTAACTTGAACAGTAATTTTATTGCTCATTCCCTAGGGGAATGGGAACAAGTGTGATGTGACTATGCTCTATCTTCTCTTGCACTGATTTGTCATACTACAGTAAAATTGTCAAATTCTTCACTGCAGGAAGGCTGGGGTTGCTTGAGTTACCTCTGGAGGTCATGAAGGCCCTACCTAATTCCCTGATGTCTTTCCAAAAGTCATGTTTGTATTCTGTGTAACTGTAGGTACACAGTCAATTGCACTTTGCGGAATGGTTTTGTTTGTTTTCAAGATGTTTTCCGACTCAGAGAGCTTGGAATAGATAAAGTTGTGCTAACATTTGTTACAAGAAAGGACTTGGTTACATTCATACATTTTTTTTAAAGATTCTGAGCGTAAGTGATGATTGGAATTCAAGGAGCTTCTCAGAAAATAAACTTGCAAATAGAGATGGGAGCTGAAAACTTGGGGGAAGTTGTCTTGCATTCTGTGTGTATGGAAATGGTTGATTCAGGGGATACAAAAAACTATATCTTAATTTTAAATAAGCAAGATGATAGTGGGGAAATAAAGGGGAGAAAAGAGGAAGTAAAGAGTACCACTCCTCATTTTGTGGTACATTTATTGTGTGTATCATTTCTAGCATTAAAAGCTGTCTTGGACATACAGTAAACCTTGTTTTGTTCCAGAAACTTGAACAGATGGTGAGAAAATTATGTACAGTCCTGAATTAATGCTTTTTTATTCTCTTCTCTGCAGCATTTTCTATTGCAGGGAGGACTTTTTTTTTTAAAACCCAGTCACAGCCCTTACAGTTAATAAAACCATTGTGCATAAACAAACTTTTTTTAAAATTTATCATCACAATCTTCTTTAAAATGCCGTTTATTCAAAAATATTATCCTTACTGTTGTGACAAGGAGTGTCTGACTTTTCACTATTAAGTTACCCAGAGATGGCTAATGCAGTAATTAAGGTGATTAATTGGGTTCATTAGGCAGCTTTTGATGTATGCTCATTGCCAATATTTTGTTCTTATGTCTTTACTTCTGGCCTTAAGCACTAAGGGTTTGATACTTTTATCTGTGGGATCTGTTGTTCTGTTGGTCTTATCAATGGATCTGTTGTTCCTCCTTTGAAAAGATCTTTGAAAGGAATTACTAGGAGAACTGAAAATGCATAATATTTCGTTGCCTTCACTTTTTTTATGTTGAAGTACATTGGATATTTCTAGGACAATTTCTAATTAACAAAAGTTATTCTGAAAGCTTTAAAACAATCATGCAATTAAGTTAAAAATCCAACATTTCTCTGTAGTTTGGACAATTGTGATACTGAAATAAGTTAGTTAATACTCAAGATGTGAAAGGTTAATGACCTCACATTTTTGATACATTTTATTGAAGGACAAAAACTGATGTTAGATTACAGAGCAAAAGTCTCTCTTCTGAAAAACGCTAGTAGACAAACACATAAAAAGAGAATTTTCATGTATGTATCATGAGTGATTTCTGTAACCTTAAGTGCTTTTCACCCCTGTTTTCCTGAGGCTTTTCCACATCAGTAATTCTGTTTATTTGAAGCCATTCCTCCTGTGCTGTAGCCTTAGCAGCTGCAACAACAAAGTGGGCAGTTCAGAGGAGCTGGTTGTCTTTGTAGTTCTATGAATCCGGCATGATTGTCTCGTAACACCTCAGCTGCACCTGAAACCCACTGACATTCAATCTGCAATACATTCAGTGTCATGTAAACAATCTCAGTTCCCAAGGAATTTGTGGTCAGAAGAGGCAACACTGGGCTGAAGTGATTGTGCTCTTGGTCTAGAGGATGGGTGTGAAGCACAGACATTGCAACTTGCTTGCTGTCATGGAGTGAGGGCAGAACCTCCCAACTCAGTATCCGTGACTGATGTTTTTGATTTGAGTATTTTTTTTTTCAATCAAAAAGCCAAACACAAGCAAATTACTATTAAAAGGCTTGAAATACATTGACAAAAGAGAAGTGCTTTATTAAGTTGGGACCAGACTGTCCACATTGCTAATGTCTTCATTCTGATGTAAACCATCTCCTTAAGATTGTGAAATGGAAAAGATTATTTCCTAAATTACTTATCATGCTGCTGTATTTCTGTATAGTTCACCTATTATTTATAGAAGTGTTATTTTTTTGCTCAGACATTTAGATACCTGTGACTCAGGAGTAGCCATTGTAGCAAAGAGGTGATTGAGGATGTGGATTAAGACAGTCCAAAACCCCAGGAAGCCGTGGTTACATTTCCTCTCCCGCTCCCAAAATGTTGCTTAACTTTGGCAGGCTGTTTCCTGATGTCGTGTTTGCTCACATGTGCCACCAGCCCTGCTCTTAATCTCCTCTGGCCTTTTAGTAGTAGTTGAAGATATCTCAGTTCAGAGTTGAATGAACTTTGATCCCAGTTTGTGGACATTTATGCACTGGTGAACTATGAACTCTAATGACCCAGTTCTTCTCTGTAAAGTCTAGCCTTGCAGTTTGGTGTCAGATGGAAAAATAAAGGAAGATCGTATAGACCTCAAAAGTCTACATGTTAATCCTTTGAAGCTTCAACCTCTTGAGTACAGATCCTACTTTTCTGTTTTATGCTGCACTTAACCTATAGGAAAGACATAGACCTGGGTAAGTCTTGTTTATCAATCTTTTGTTAGCAGGTGTGTTCAAGTTTTTAGTTGCATCAGAAAAATTATATGGGAGTCTTTTTGAGTGAGTGATGACTTTCCAGTGTGAAGAACTAGACAAGTGTGAAGGAAACAGAGATGTAGTATTGAAAGGTGACTTGTAGAGGAGGTTGAAACTCAGAGGCTGGAGTGATAACATGAAGTTGACTCTTAAACAACAAAACAGTAATTCAGCTTGTGAGATAGCACTGAATGCAGTCACAACACTACAAGAGAAGACTTTAATAATTCAGATTTCCGAAAAAACTAGAACTTGAACAAAACAGCCAAAGTCAAATATCTCTGAATCTTAGCTAGAAGGAACTTCGAAACTGTTTGTCTTTATTGTTCTGCTTAGAGGTGGTTTTGTTGAGACCAGTTTGCAGTGTGGTTATAGGTAGCTTGTGATTTGGAGGAAAGAGGACAGCAAATGACTGTTAAAACTGTAACATGTTCTTCTCCAATAAGAGATAAAGCTTTAAAGTAATTGATATGGCACACTAACTTCCCTACTCAAATACTCTAGTCCTCTTATAATGGAAAAAAGGCCTGGGAAAAAATCGCCAAAGATTTTAGCAGATGATCAATGAAGTAGATAAATATTTCACTAACATTTTGTCTTGCTTCAGAAGATTATGATTATTGTTACTATTACTGCTATTTTCTCATCTGCTTGCTGAGATTTGTTTGGTTGGCTTGTTGCCTAAGGTTAACAGTCTTGGTTACAAGAGCAAATACTGTGTTGTCAGAATACAGAAAATTACCATTTTGTAATTGACAATAATTTATAAAAATGCCAATATGATGTCTCTTTTTGGTTGCTCAATTTTTCTCTTGGTTTCCTGGTTACTCTTGGAATAGTCCTCTATAGTTCTCTTAATTCCTGTAAGATGACCAAAGAAAGCAATAGAGTGAGTTTGTCTGCTGGAATTTTTGCTGTTGATATGAGCTAGGCCTTGAGAAAATGTCTCCAGTACAAACAAAATCTACCAGCCAGCTTCCTCTGGTGATTTGTCACTATGCTAAGGATTTGCTGGTATCTTTTTGATATCTCTGGCTTTATCTGACAAAAAGGAAGTTGTTTGTGAGCCCACTCCTGGTTGCTTTGGCTTGCTGTCTGGAGAATGATGTGGGCATGCAGAGCAGCTGAGAGGCACTTGGTCTTTCCTAGCCTGGATTCCAAAGTATGAGTATCAAAAGTTCATCTCAAAACATTGCTTTTCTTTTACAGTCTCTCTTCTGTTTCACTTCAAATAAAGATCTGCTGTTCCAAAGTACAATGTTTAGTCAGTGTCTGCAGTGCAGATTTGGGAGGACACCACTTGTTCTAGCAGCATATAAATCAGGTTGAATCTGTCTGGGTAGGTTCTGATAAGCACTTGTAGGTCCTTAGTCAGGGTCAGTCTTTGAGCCTTGGAAGGATGGCTGTTTTGGCTCCTCACCTGTTGAAGATGGCTGATTGGATTGTGTTGGTAGAAATAGGGAAAGTCCTGTGCTTTTAGCACTTCTCTTGATTGCCTTTAGTAGTGCTTCAGGTTTGGGCTGTTCAGCTGGGGTGAGACATCAGAAAAACTCAAGTAACCTGTAGCTCCCTGCTCAGGTCCTGATCATCTCCAAAGTGCCAGCTTTGTGCGTTTGGACTGTGAATTCAGACTCTCAGGAGGACTGAAGCTGAGCTCTTTCCCCATGAGTGGCTTTGCAGCCATACCTTGCTGGCTAAAGCAACAGCCAGGTTGTTTGGTTAAGTTTTCTGCCTCAGGGGAGGTGGATTTTGGTTTCTATATTGGGGATTAGGAACAATAGCAATTGGTGAATTCTGACTAGGAGGTGACCTATTCCTTTCACCATTCACTTTAGTTTAGCCTTCTGTAGTGCATTGTGATTGCTGATGGCCTGGTGGACAAGCTTTGTCTTCATTAATAAGCTGTTACGTTGTAAAAATTGACTTAAATCCATTAATATCTAGTATTTTAAATAATCTGATAGTTATTTTTTGTTTGTTTTAGTCACATCTTCAAATGACAGATATATACAGATATATTAGAGCCAGCATAATCTTTTAAAAATTGAAACTTAGCAATAATTGTTCCTTATTAAATGACAAGTGTTGGTCTTTTTAGTGTGATATTACCAATGTTAGTATTAGCACAGATTAATTAGCAAGTCATCTAAATCACTAAAGTTTTAAAATTGGCTTTTAGTTTAACTTATTTAAAATCACATATGATTTGAAAAAAACTATTTTTACATTGAATGTGTAAGCTTTCTATAGTATGTGTGCTTCTTAACACTTGTTTTTAGACATGATCATTTAGAAATTTAGGTATAGCAGAATTCTCCTATGTTGTGTAATGGTGAAAAGATTTTGAAAGACTTTTTCAAGCCTGGAGGGCCAGGAGGTTTTTGTGTGATGTGCATACTTTACCTAGTTGTGATTCAATAGGCTATGATTTCTTATAATAGTGAGTCACTTCTATTTCTCACTTGGGATAAGTAATTCAGTAAATTTCTGGAATGTAAAACATGTTTCAAATGGGGCTACTTGACTTTGGTTTCTTTGTAAGTCCAGTAGAATCATGATTTAATTTCTGGTTTGTCTGTCACTTCACTTTGCTGTTAAAATCTGAATTTGGAAAAAGATTTGTAAAATAGGTATGCCAACTAATTTAAACATAGTGATTTAAATAGCTTGTAAAGTAAAACTTGGCACTCCTGTAGATTATCTTTTTATCAGAGGGAAGTATTTTTTTTAGAAATTAATTTAAAACTCACATACGAGAAGTATGGGATTTTTTTCTCCTTTAATTTCATTGTAGATGATATTTTCTCCCTTGATCTTTCTGTTCAGAATATGCATTTTAAATTGTGGGATGAAAGTCACATACTTGTGTTAGATGGTTTTCTTTATTTTCAAGCATGGTATTGGGGCCTGCAAGTAGGATGCTTTTTTATTCTGTCATCCTCTCTGCAATCTCTACTTGGTGCTCTACATGATGTGCTGGTTGCTTAGCAATCCAAGCTACAGACTGCAGCAGGCTGTTGCAATAGTACTGGTATTTTTCTTCAGTTTTGCAACCATTTTTTTGCTGCATTTTTCTTCTGCAGAGGCTACTTTATTGTCAGTGTTCAAGCATGCATTTTGGGGAATGCAGAATTAAGGTTTGCAAATTAACCATAAACTGTACATGTTGATCATTTCTTACCCTGTAATGCCCCTTGAGACTACTGCTTTCTGGAAAAAAAAAATTGGTTTTGTTTCACACCCTCTCTGTATTTGTAGGATATTTATGTTTTAAGGCTTAATATAAGGAAGCTACCTGGAAAATCCATGTTTATTGGAACATGTCTTTGCTACATGTGGCCCTGTTCCCTTCTGCACATGGCATATATTTGAGATGTCTTCCACTGAGTCTGTACCTCTGCTGTTCTCAGGAGCCTGTTGAGAGAGCAGGGCTGTCTCGGCCTCAGCTTGAGTGTGTCTGTCACTGTGTGACTCAAGCAATGACACAGGCTCCTCTGTAGTTTTATACATTTTGAGCAGCTGATCCTGAGGCTGCAGATTTTATTCTTCCCTCAGTAATGAGAATAGTGTTTTTGGAGGGGATTGGCTCCTTGCATTTCAGAGGAGCTGTAGCTGGATGCTGTTATGTGTGGGAGGAAGTAAGTCTTGGTGCTTTCCTGCTGGACAGACCTAGAATCATTTTGTACTAAAAAAAGAGAGGGGGTTTCCAGGCAGTTGTGAATCCTGAAGCAACAGAGACTTAATACTCTGCAGATAATGAACCAGCCTCTCTTTTTGTACACTTCAACTTTCCAGCTTATGATTGAGGACTGCTGCTGGTAAACTACACCTATTTCATTTTCTTTTGAATAAACTGAGAATTTAAGTCTTCAGAATTATCACTATGCTGTTTCGTGGTAGAAGGGTATATCAAAACAGGATTTCATCTTTGAGGAATTGTCCCTTTGATTTCCACAGCTCATCTAAAGTAGCAGGACTTTGTCTTCTCCTTTAATAGAAGATTAAATCTTCTGCCCTTAAATTTGTTACTTCTTGCAAACTCCACAAATAATCAAAACAGATGTGCAGATTTGAATATTTGTTCAAACAATTTCATGTTTTAAGAGCTGAAATAGCATAAAATAACTCACACTACTAATTTGTCCCATGTTTTAAGGAGCTTTGTGTTCATGTCTGTAAAACATCTATCTGATTCTACAGCTTTTTTTTTCCCTAGTGATTGAGAGTTAGAAGCAGGGCTCTTGCATTTTAGAGACAAGCTATTATGTTCCTTAAATTGTGGAATACCAGTTTTGTCAAGAACATTTTCAGGTCTTGTAGAGACTTTCTGTGGTATTGTGGGTATCTACTCACCCTGGCTAAAAAAGACACCATACATTTAGTACTTTTTATCAAAACTAGGTACTTTCTTGACTGCAAATATAAGTGAATGAGCACGTCTGATCTGCAGTAAAAAAGCTGGCTATTTTTAAGACTACATGGAGGCAGTAAACCCCATCTTTTAATAATAAAATATTTGCTAGTTAAAGAGCAATCTATTGCTATTAGTTCAGCTGTTTCAGATGCTTTTAGGCTATATGGGGAATGTCAATGTACTTTAAAATGCTTTTTATGAGCTCTTTTTATTGTAGAGTGACTGTGAAATGCTAATGTGAAAGAGTGAGGAAATTTTGGTAACAAAAAGCAACATTGAAGCCCTTTATTAAAGAAAAATCCTGACTGCTGCCTTTGGTTGCTATTTGACCACTTTTCCATGTGGAAATGGGTAGCACTTGCATAACAGAGTAATAATTTTCCTGGGTTAAGCTGTTTTGCTTTATAGTAACTTGTGCTTTGATTGCATTTGATTAGGTTAGGATATATTTAGAAAGACTTGACTGCTGGGTAATGCCATCTCCATGGAAGAAACAATTTGTAAAAACCTGAGAAGTCAAGGATATTGGGAACAGAATGGCAAGATTAAGTTTTATAAAAGCACCCTTACTGTCTCCATTCCCTAAGTACTTGCAACTAGCCTTAGTTTATACCAGCTAGGTGTTTGGCAATCACGTCCATCTCCATCAGGAGATGGACAAGTTTTCCAGAGTCTAGTGTAGTTTGTTTTAATTTTCAGCTGTGTACTATGCTGAGAAAGCACACCAGAGCTGAGCAAGGTGTCAGAGTTGTCCAGGGTTCAGAACTCCAGAAACATTCCTGGCCATTTCAAACCCCCATCACTGCCATAGGTGGTTCAGTGTGGTATCCCTGGACTCGCTGCCTCCCTCCGCCTCTGTGGCAGCAGCAGGAGGTACTGCCTGCTCCCTTGGCTGCCTAGATTTTCTTTCCTGCAGGTAGATTTTCTGTTGAAAACAAGAAACTCCCAGAATCCTTGTTAATGGGCCAAGAAGAAGCCTTTCTTAAACATCCCATAGAATGCTTGTTCCACAGAATGAAAATTTGCAGGTTGCACTTAACTTTGGGGAATATGGAAAGGGAAGAATTAATTTGGACTTGTATTTTGAATTTTGCTATGACATCATGTAATGTAGTTTCTGGTTCTTTAAGTTACTCTGTATAACTTGGAGGTGTCAAACAGAAAATTTTTGTTTTCCTTCGATGATGGTACTATCCTTGGAAATTGTGCTGTGTGTTTTTAAGTAAATTTCTTTTTACTTAAGGTTTACATTTGTGTATTCACTTGACCATACATCACTAGGTTGGAAAATTGACAGCTACTTTTTGAATTATGATTACATGCTAAGTGGTCTAGGTTTATCTTAAGTTGCATAACTAAGAAGTTTGAATTGCACAGATCATTTTTAGCATCTGAGTGTGGAGTTCTCAACACTTACAGTTTGCTTATAAAGTATATATGTGTAATAATTGAACATGGCATAATATTCTAGTCGTTTTGATATAAAAGTGTTATGAGTGAAACCCAGTGGGATGCACTCTGGGGCTCACCTTGAAGTCAGTAGCCAAACTGAGACTATTTCTTATTGTACAGAAGTAGTATTTTCTTGGCCCTATTGAAAACATCTTCAGAGAGGTTGCTTGGTTTTTTTTCTTCCTAGAAATAAACATTTTGCTAACAATCATTAGGTGATAAAGGGGAAAATGTACTCTCTTCCCTTAGTAGAGCAAACAGAACTTGGACAACAAGGCACTCAAGTACTTTTAAAAAAGTGGATGATGCATGGACTATGCTTTTTAACATTTTAAGTCAAATTTTTTGGAGGTCAGCATTGCTTTTGTGACAGTTCTAAAGGGTCTCAGAATTTGGTCAGGCGTATTTATTTGGAGCAGAAATGACTGGAAAACTCTCGATCACAGTGCTGCATGTAGAGGATTTCACCATGGTTGTTGTGTTTGGGCTTTGAAATAACAATATTTTGTTGCAATTGCTTGGCTGACTTCATTGGAAATAAATTTGTTGTCTTGCTTTACTTGGAAAAGTATGCTAAAGCTTATGCTGCTTCCTGTTGGAAAATAGCAATGAGTTACAAAATTAGCACATTAATGCCAATTATAAATATAATATCATCCCAGTGGGAATGTCTCCTTTTTATTCAAGAGAATGCATACGTGGTGAGAAGACTTCAGCTACTCTGGGAACACAAACATATAATATCTATTCACAAATAGCTGACAAGGCAAGGAAGCAAAATTTGGCTGAAAAATCTCAAAATCAACATTCATTCTTAGGGAGGCAAATGTCACAGAGTTTCTTGCTGTATAGGGTTCTGTCAATGGAGCAAAAAAGATTAAATATTTTTAGGCTTTGCACTCCTTAGAGGGTCTGACTTTGGCTCTAGATTTTATTTTGTTGGCGTAGGTTGCTGGATTGCTTCCTTTCCTCATCTTTTTCCCTTTTTACTCCCTTTCATAAATGGTGCTGTTTGAGATAGTGCTTGTCTCTGTGTGGGAGGTCAGCGTGCAGAGAAAGGGGAAGCCTCTATTCTTCAGAGGCTTTACTGTTGCCTTAGAAAAATTAATTTCCCAGCCAAACAGAGAATGGGCAATGACTGGGCGCTTCATTTTGTCTCTCTTGCTTCTGCTTTTCAGAAATAAACTTTAAAAAGCCAGCAGACAGTTAATAGGCTTGGCATGGAAACCTGAAAGTGGTGGAAGCTGGCAGAAGTGCTTCCCAAGTATTGTGTGTATGGCACTAGAGGCGGAATATGGTGCCCTGAGCCATGGCAGACTGGCTCTGTGCCATGCTCCATTCTCCACTTTTCTTGGAACTGCTCCTTTGAAGATCTAATTATATGGTGCCAGGAGACTCTGCAGATAGCTCAGCAGTAACTCCCACTGTCGCTGTACCGCATTTTGGTTTATTTGGGGTGCAAAACTTGCACACAAACACTAGATTGTATCACAGCTATCCACAAGTTTTGGCCAGTGTCCAGAAGATACAGTATGTTTTAGTGTGACTGTTTCTAAACTGCTAACTCTACTTTAGACTTATCTGTGTTTTTCAAAAATATTTATTCACTTGATTCCCCTTGCCTCCTATTTTTTTTTAATTTGCTGCTGTGTGAGGTCTGGTGCTTAACCTCTTAACACCTTGCTACAGACTACCCAGGTGAAGTGTCTTTGCAGATACTAAAACAAAATTATTTGACAAGTCTGAAATAATTGAGTGGAATTTGCAGGAGGAGAGGCCAGGAAGAAGGTAAATTTTAGAGAATGATTTTTAACTGTACTGTCACTGAAGGTTGTCTGTATAATTGATCAAATGACAAAATTTACAAAGAAATGGTTCTCCAGAAGGGTTCAAAGTAGCTGCAAATACAAGATAATGAATGCTGCTAGAATGATTTGGGATATGATATGCTTTCCTGCCAGTGTTTGAAATTTTACTCTGTTTACTGTTAACTGTTCATCTTAACTCTTTTGATTAAGAAATGAATATTCTGCAACTTTATTATGTATTTCAGAATTAGTCTCTAGAAATGAAATTATTAAAAAGTGAGTTTTTAAGTGATAACAGTTTTTGCTGCTGTTTTCTACTTGCTTTGTTAGAATAAGAGGCGATAGCTGTAGTAATGAACAGTGGAGGTGAGGATTTTCTTGATCTGATGCTTTAAAGAGGGAAGGGAAAAGCAAAGTGTGGGAATGAAGTGGGAATAATGTGGGTTAAAAATATCTGTGGGGGAAAACTGGGGTGATGAACTTGGGTACAGGAGTGAGAAGTGGCTTGGTGGAAATTTAAGTTGTGTACTCAGAAGGGAGAAGGACAAGATGAGAAGGAACACTGTAGTACACGTTTGATAGTGTGAGACAGAAAGTCTAGACAAGAAAGTATGTTGTAGGCCTAAAATTAACCAGAGTTAAAAGAGAAGAATATTTCTGTGACAGTGATTTTTAGTTCTCAGAAGCAGATAGAGGAAGAAACTCCAGTTTCAGAAGTTGCCTTGGGTGTGGCTGAGGGCTGGAGTTCAGAAGGGTAGGAAAGCATCTTCCCTCCTTCTCCACTTAGTGCAACAAGCAGTGGCATTTTTTGTACTTTGCCAGCTGATTTTTCTTATGAAATTTCTCATAATTGGGAAAAGAGAACAACTTACTACTTTGAGTTATTTTTTAATTTAAAATAAATTCTGTAATTTTGAAATGTAATGGGTTTAGCAGAGTTGTGTTTGGTAATGCAGATAGCTTTTGGATAACTTTGAGATCTCTCTGCCCTGCACAAGGAGACAAAAGGTTTGGTGTATTTAACGTAGTGGTTTAGTGAATGCAGCTGAGGGGAGAAGGTACAGCTGTTGTGTACTGGGGAGGGACAGGGATAGCACAAGCTCAAATAATTACAAACTGGCTCCACATTAACCAAGCTGGAAACAAAATGTGGTGGTATTGTTTCTTGTTTGGTTTGGTTTTTTGAGCCGGATTGCAGGAGGACAGAAACAGCAAGAAATTGAGCTGCTTCTGTGGGCTGCTGTGTGTTGGACTTGCTTGAGTAGCAAGGTCTGCAGGCTCAGAATGTCCTTTCTGGTTCTGTTCCAATTGACTTATTTTTCTTTTTCCCCTTAAAACCATTTCGTTGGTTGATTGGTTTGTATTACATGACATGTATTTGAACTGAAAATGAGAAGTATTTCTAAAACTTAATGATTATATGGATAGCTATATGTATTACTTGAATGCTACTATTAAATACTTAGTGTAATGTTTTTTGTTCATGTGTTAAGACACCCATTGTTAGTGGTAATGTTTTAGTAAATGTAAGTCTCCTCTCTTCCCCACATATGCACTGCCAAGAAAACTGTCTTCTGTGGTGTAGGAACTGAATGTATAATTTCAAAACCATAGCATTAAAATGGATAATAAAAAAGATCTTGCATTAAATTTTTCAATGTATGCATTGAAAAGTGTGTGTAGATGAACACATGCTGTGTATATGCAATAATGTATGTCCTTTCCTTTCTGAAATTTCCCCAGGTATATGTGGAATTTGATGACCTTGAATGGGAAAAGCGAGAATGGGTTAAAGTTTATGAAGATTTTGCAACCTTCTTGGTGGAGTACCAGCTGGTCTGGGCGAAAAGAAAGGACCCAAGCCAGACTCAGGGATCAAAGATCAAACAAATTCAATGGCCTGCATTGGTAAGATACTTTAACAATTGCATTTACTAAAGCATTTAATTATCTTCAATTCTGTCCTTAAGAAACTGTCTAGGTTACTCCTGTGGTGATGGGAAGTGGTGAGCATGGAGGGGGAGAAGGGTAAGAAAAGGATAAGAAAAAGCTAGTAAAACAGGTTTGTGTTGGAGGGGTGGAGTGATGTGACAATAGTCACTCATCTTCCTTTTTGGATCAACCTAAAGCACAGCAAAAGTGGTCTCTGAGCGACACAATAAGATTAATGTCACTTTGCGTAGTCAAAGTATCTTACAAATATAAACTTACCCGTAACACATCTTACTGCTCTGGGGAGGATTGAAATTAAGGTGAAGAATAAACCCTTAAGCTTGTGATACCTTCTTTGTGGAAGCTGAGGGTATCTGAAATTCAGGTCAGAGTTCAGAAAGATCAGAAAACATAATCAAGTAAGTGGTAATTGTTTGCCTGGTTTATGAGGTGATACTTGTGACTCTGTTCTTTCTGGATTGGTGCCCAAGCATTTAAAGCTGTTGAGATAACTGCTAGGAGGCTGTGTGCATTTGTGACATGCCTTTAGATATATCTGATGAGATAATCTAAAAAGCAATAAACATGTGTGCCTTTTTTCTCCAAAGAAACTAGTAGTGCTATCAAAGTCTTCAGAAGAGCCAAATAGATGTGAGATTTTGGGAACCTATTGTATTGGATGGTTTTGCTTTGTATACAGTTGGGGAAGATTCCTCACAGACTGGTGGGTGAAAGGGGCCTCCAACAAATTTGTGGAAATGATGAAGGGAAGTCTTAGATATATTTGATAATAAGCTTAATATCTGTAACTTCACTCTTTTTTTTTTTTAGATCTTTATAGTCATAATGAATTTAGATGATAATTTTTCCTTAGGTTTTTGCTATATCTGTTTCCTTTCAATATACTCTTCATATTCTTGTCTCTGAGCACCTGATGGATTTCTTGGAATGCTATTGTGGGACAATTTTTTAGAAGTTGGGGTGGGAACAGTCACACTGAAGGTCATGAAGCAGTCTGGTCAAAAAAGTCATAGATGATTTTGGATTGACTTACTCCTCTTCAGTTAATATTCCCTACTTGACTCAGCTTGTATGTTTGTGCTAATGTACTTGAGTAAAGCAAGCTAACTTTCTGGATGTACAGGCTGAATCATATATTTGCTTGTACTGGCAAGTTAGTGTATCCTTGAGCAAGAATTTTTAGTTTTAGGGAGCTATGTTATTTGCTCTTTGAAGCCACCCATCTCTCCTTGATTGAGATGGATATTTTAAAATCTGTTAAAAACTTAGCTTACTATCTAAGTACTCTGCTATTTTCTGTGCTTTTAATCTCACCCTCTAGGATAGAGAGATCCTTCTTGGGTTTAGAGGGGGTGTATTTCTATAAAGTATTCTAGTCTGGCTGCTGATCCTGTCCACAAGTTGAAAGTATGTATTTGCTAATGTGTGAAAGTGTTTTTGTTGAAGCTTTCTTCTAGCAGACACTTAAATCAAACTCATGCTAGTCCAGCAAAAGGCAAAAACTTTTTTTCTTCCATCTCTATCTTATAAATTCCTTAATTTTTTTTAATGTTTGCACTTTTGAGGCATGAGAAGGAAGATTTTCAAAAGATCTGCCTCCTGCTTTTACAGTTAAAAAATTGAAATCGTATAGGCTGAAGTGAGGCTCAAATAGCTTGTCAGGTCACAGTTTTCAGATGTTAAGGATGAGAAATTCTCAGCATTTATACTTGGCTTGCATACAGATGTTCTAGCAATTGTTTCCTGAGTCAAACCCTCTAGTAATCCATTCCAGAAAAAACACATTTTGAGGAAAAGTGCAGATACAGGATATTAGCTGTAGTTAGAGCAGATTCCTTCCACAGAGACCTCCCAAGGTTTTGCTGTGTATCAGTAGCAACTCTGAGCACACCATGACGTGGGGAACAGTGAGGGTGCTCAAACTGGCATGGAACTTTTGGGTTTTGTTGCCAGACTATAAAAGCACTGGAGTGGATGAGCTTTGTGAAGGTTTGTGTGGTGTGTTTTGGTTGTGGGTTTGGGATTATTTTTGTTTTTTGTTTATTATTTTCCAAAACAAGACTTACTAAAAATAAACATGAAAAAGATGGTAAAAAAATTGATTTGCTAAGCAGCAGTAGGAATATTTGCACTTTTATGTGAAATCCTAAGTGTGGACGTGGTAATATGCACATTTTGAAAAAGCTGAGTCTTGATGTAACCTTTAAAGGAAAAGCCCCAGGCATTCCCATGCATGTGAAAAATATTGAAAAAAAAAATCATACCAAAATAAAAGTTTTTGGTACCACTTTATTTTGGACACTAATGTAAATGCAGCAAAGCAATGTTTTAGAAAATTTTATGTAGTATTTCTCTAGGATCTTTGCCTTCAGTGGAGTGAATGAAAACTGCTTGTTTATTTAGATGGTTCTTATCACCTTCTCTTCTCCTTTGATTGATGTACCCTACATTTACTGTATGGTATTCAAGCTTGATCAGAAGACAAGGTCTGCAGTTGCTGTGGGGGTGTTTTTGTGGGTAGTTACCAGTCTAGTGTCTGAGTACTTCATTACTGATTGCTTTCATCACTCAGTTGTGTGATACGATATAATCTCCACTTTATAGATTAAATTTGTAGAATGTAAGTTGTTCACAAATGTTGCTATTTCAAAATGCCCGAGTGCTTGAGGTGTAGCTATTCCTAAAAGCACAGCATCCATTGACATTGTGTAACTATGCTTTCACATTTTAGGCTCTATAGTGAAGCTGAGAAAGGGAGGAGATGGGAAGCACTATCTCTTTTTCCTTGTTTAGAAACTCAGTCACAGGAGAGGGGTAGACTATCACCTGAATTCAGTTTCTCTCATGATGAGATTGTATTTTTTTAAGTGAAGCTCCTGCCTCAGGTGAAGAGTTGGCTGTAAATGAACCTGGAGCCCTGTTGCCAGTAACAAGCTTCGTTATGATGACTTCATGTGATGACTTTGACTGGATACCTCTGCCAGTGTTCAAGGCTGAGAAGGAGGGAGGAACTGTAGTGCCTCAGGTTGTGCATGCTGTAATCAAATGCCTTTTCTTCCTGTGAGATGATTTCCTGGGAGCACTGGAGGACTCGGCTGCCTAGCTGGTATGACTAGAAATCACCCTGTGTGTGAGGTGTTTGCAATCATAGAAGAAAAGACTGTCAAGAAGCCTAAAGAAATGGCAACAGCAATAAGCAGTGTCAGTGTATGTGTAGCCTGGATATTGGGGAAGAGGATGTTTGGTGAACAGTGCTTGTTGTTAACCTTAAAGTAATAGAGATGTTTTACAGATGTCAGTGCAGGAGAAAGCTTCTTGGCCAAAGTGTTAGCATAGGAAAAAATGCAAGTATGTGACGCTTCTTATTGATTTTCCTGAGGTCATGGAGTAGTATGGATTCTGAAAAAAAGTGTAGGTAAGTGGAAATGAGTGGTGTGCCTTCTCACTTTAAGGGATTAAAAACAGTAGCCAAGATAAAGTGTTGAAATTGAAGGCATCAGTTTGGGTTGGTAAATAAGGGGGGGTGCATGTCACAAAGATAGAAAAAGATGGGAGTGATGGGTTAGGGGAATTACCAGTACTTCAAAAGTGAGGCAGAATTGGGTTTTGAATTTCTCAGAAATAACTTGGCAGCAACTGACATGCTGAATAAAGTTTTTTGACTTGTAGGTATATAAAGAATAGTTGTATTTTAGGGAGAGTCAATTAATTTACCTATATAGAAATAGTTTGGGTACTATGATGTTAGAGATCAGTGATAAAATCATGCATGTGATATAATTCAGTCTGAAGTCTTAGGAATATGGTGGTATCCCCTCAGCAGCCAAGAGGGGAGATGGAAGTACGTGTGTGGGCAGGGTGACAAATTGGAGCCAAGGTTTTAATGTGGACTGAACAGAATGCTTCTGTGAGCTGTCAGTTTGAATTTAATTACTGCCTCTCTAATTGCACATTAAAATATCTAGAAATAAAGTGTAGAGGGAGAAAATGAGATGACAAAGGATAGAAGCAGCTAGAGACATTTTAGAGAATAATAGAATTATGTGCAGGAAAAGTTTTAAGGGTCATAGACTTACTAGCAGAGGGCACTATGGTAGAAACATAGCAGTTCACATTTTTTCACACCATCAACTGTACATGTTTTAGGTACAGGAAGGTGTGAGCTCAGTGTCTTTTTCTTAATAATCGTGTTTGGGAAGAGGGTTTTGGAAACCTGAATGGTATGCTGAACCACAAATTTATTATTGAAGGTCTACAGATAGGAATGAAAGAAAGACATTTCAGACAGTCATTTTAAGAAGCATGGAAAGAAGAATAATGGAAAATGCAGTTATGATTAAATGCGTTTAAGGTTGATAGGTTATGGCAAGTCTATACTTTCAGGTAACAGATCTAGGAGAACACAAGAGGTTGGAAAGAAAAGGATTGGAATTGGATATAGAGAAAAGTGAATGCATTGAATGAGAACACACATGAGAAACTTCTGCAACAAGAAAGGAAGAGGATATTGTAGAACAGAAAAGTATCTTATTTTAGCCTTTTCCTTTTGGAAGAAACTGGTGGTCTTGTGCAGGGTAGATGTCAAAGGAGGAAACAGTTTGGCTCAGTATACTGTGATGAAAAACAGGACAGGGGAATGGTACATTTAGCTGGCAGGGCAGAGCTGGGTGCCTGGGATGATGAGGAGTCAGAATGTTTCATGTGTTCCTCTGGGTATGCCTGGCTTTGTGAAGTATGTGTTGCCTTTTTTATACCTGTAAACTGACCAGTGCTGCTTGTGAATTCAGTCTCAATCCATATGTAATAAATCAGAAGAAACCATAGTAGTTTATAGCTCTGAATATGAAGACAATTCTTCATTAGCTTTACAGTACTCACCTTGTCAAACCAACAGATTTGCCCTTTGGTCTTAGCTAATACAAAGGTCTGCAGTAACTATGACTCCCAGTTTTGGGGCTGGTATACAGCAAGAACTGGTTCTCCTACAAATCTGTGTTTCTGAGGAATATATAGATCAATGCTAAAATACATTTTCATGAGGAGATCCTGAATATGCCTATCTCCTAAGGTAGGGAGGCTGGAAGAACAACTCAACCTCCCCTCTGCCCCAGTAAAAAAAGGAGTATGCCTGTTTGCCTGTCTCTCTTGGATCAAGTGGAATAATTGCTAAACCAGTGACTTGAGAACAGTCTTTCCTGGGATTCTGTGCAGGGTTCTGCAAGAATATAGAGCTTTAGCCAGCAAAAACAGGGACAAAGAGTGAATCTTCATTGGCAATGATGAACCCTTTTCCATTGTGAGAATCTGGAGCTGATTTGCAATGGCCAGTGGCACATGTGGGACCGTGGGCCTTCAGTCTGACTGTCATGCTAATGAGGAGATCATCTTCAGCAGAAGAACGAGATGAGGTTTGTTTTGATGAGGTGGCAGCGGATGTGTCTGTTCTGGTTAGATGTGCATGAGCCCAATGTGTTCATGTGCTGACTGCATGTTAGGGCACTTGGTGGTAAAGTATGTGAGGTGAAGCATTCCTGGATACATGGAAGACAAGACTTGTCCTCTGACCTTATGTAGCCTTTTGCCTCCTCCCTCTGTGCCCCTCTGTCCCAGCTGTCAATTGCAGAATCCCTTTGCTTGACTGCATTCTGCTTCAGCTGGCTTGATTGTGTTGAATTATGAAGCAAATATTTTTCAAGTGTCAGTTTATTGGCATTTGTCATGATTAAAGAAGAAAATGTACAGTTTGTGCAACAAGCTTCTACAGGGATTCCAGATGTTCTTGAGACAAAATTCTTTATCTTTGGCATGATAATGGAAAGTAGAACAGGTTCCTTGTTCATTTCTGTTTATACTGTGACACACTACCATTTTTTCACTCTCTCAAGGATTTGTTTTCTTCTTTGTCTTGATGATCTAATTTTAGCGTTTCTGAGTAAGTTTCTCTTTTATATGTTAATCCCATGGCTCAGATTGATCCCTGTCAAAATCAGGAGCTTCTATAGATATTGCTGATGTTCCCCCTGCATATTCAGTTACTTCATTGCAGCCTGTTCTCTCTCTGCACAGTGAAAAATAGAGGTATACACTGCCAGATACTATGATTAAATCCTCAGTGGACACTCAAAATACTCCAGCAGTAAAAAGAAATTAATTCACAAAGGATTACTGTGTCTATGGAAAGTAAGGCAGAGAGAAGGCTCAGTCTTCTGAGTCCTAAAAATAAGTAAAAACTTTGAGGGTATTTCAAATTCGAGGGGAGGAAGTGTTGTAGCTTTCAGGGAAAACAATCAAAAACTAATAGTGTTTTTTTCAGGTACTCCTTTCTCTGCATCAAAATTCTAATGCTAGTATCCCTTGGTAATATGGGGTAAAGATAAGATATATGCAGTAGAGGAGAAAATGCTTGGAAGCTGTCAGCTTCTTGGAAAACTTTAGAGCTTGGGGAAGAGAAAATTTAAGTAACTGACTCAGCAGAGCATAAATGACCCGATTTTTGCTGCATTGTGAAAGACAATAACATGCAGAAACAGCACTTGGAGATGGTTCAAAGATTACTTTGTTGGAGAGTACATTACTGTAATATTCCCACAGAACATAAACGTCTCAAGCAGTACCACATCCCGCCTGTGTGCTTTGGCACCTGCTTCTTTTGAACTACTGCTTACTGGGAGTCTCTGCTCTCCATGCAACCTTCTAGGGAGAGGCCTTTACCTTCCCAGGACATGCCCCAAAAGAAGAGCAATAAACTGGAATCTGCCTCCCCAGATGCTTTGTTATGAAATATGGGTGTTGCCCTGTGGCTTCCCACTCTGGAAGTGAGTGATGGGGTGGAAAGCCTCACTGCAGTGCTGTTTTCTATGTGGCCCTGGTATTTTCTGTGCGCTTTACACTACTGCTTTTGCTGTTCCAAAGTTTTTTCTCTTAAGATGTTGCCTAATGGCAGGCTTCCTTTTTACTTTTGTGTTAAACTTGCACTTGTAAGCAATGGGGATGCTTTTTTTTTGTGAAAGGATTTAGTTTTGTAAAAGCACACTTACATATATAAAATAAATGAATTTTTTTTTGTAGTTAAGTGCTGTGCTAAGAATAGTTCTTAATGTTAATTTCGTTTATAGAAGTTACAGAATTCCAAACAAAATGGAGTATTTTCTAGACTTCAACAGTAACTGCAACTCATGTAGATCATACTGGCCTGGGAGTTGCCATTTTGGTAGCTCATCTAGAGAAATCTGCTTCAGGATGTCACAGCATCCTGGATGTCTTCGTACCTCAGGTTCTTTCCTGCTAGTAAAGCACTTCCTGTTCTCCAAGGGCTGTGCCAGTTAAAAAACCTTAGATACTATTTAGTGTCCTCCAGCTGTAACTGAGCGATGCTCCCAGTTGAGTGTGCCTCTGTCTCTTGCACCTGTTCCAAAGTCAGATAGCAGTGAAATGCTGGTGATGATTTACATGTCTTTCTGTAAAAGACAGACATAAAGCATCTTGAGGTTCCATATTCAAGCTCAGCACTTGAAGCAGAGCAGTTGAAGCCACAGCTGCAGGGAGCTCAGTGCAGGGGTGGCTGCTTGCATATTGATATTTATAACTGAAACTAGACTGGTTTGGGATCTGATTATACTCCTGCTGCTAGCCCAGTCAGCTAGACTGGAGTTGGAGTTGGTGTATCTGAACTGTACTCACACTTTGGCTTCAGTGTTGACCTACTACACAGCTTCTTTGTGTAGAAGAGCCACGAGGTATGCTGGGTTCTCTGGAATTCACTTGAAAGTCTTAAGTATTTGATTTTTTTTTTAAACAGCATTTATGGGAGCAAAATTTTCACTTGTGCTGAAGAAAACAAATTGCTTTGTAGTTGTCTAGATTATCTGCACTTTTTCAGTGAATTAGAAAGATCAGCTCTACTTAGGAGATACCACAGTGAGCAGGATATAGGCTGGTGGATGCAGGTGGTTATTTCAGTAAAATATTGTGGAAATTCAGCTTCCAGAGCTTAAGCTTTGGAAGATGACTGTGTATCTCCATCAGACTCATCACTCTCAGTCTTGTTGCTGTTTATATAAATTGACTTATAATATAAATCTATATATTTATATATGTGTGTGTGTGTATTTACAGATCGTGTGTATGGAAATATACAAACAAAATATTTTTCTCTATATGTTATAAACTTTTTGAAAAGACTGTCTTCTGAACTATACCTGTTGAGAGTCTGTACAGTGAGAGAGAGAGATGTCAGCATGGTACTTGTCCTCCATCCCAACAATGGCTGTCCAGATGAAGGAAGGCTGTGCCAGGAGACCTCCATCCCCAGATACCGCTCAGTGTTTTTCTTGTGATGGCAGGAGGAGCAGCTGGGCTTTACACCTGTCAAATCCATTTAGCAGCTAATTTTGAAAGCCACCCACTCTTCAAATCTCCGCTGCTGTTTCTGTGCATTAATAACTTGTCAGCTGTGCAATACTAAAGCACTGCTCACATCATGCTTACTTGAGTAAGATAAGTTATGGAAAGCATAATTAGAATTTTATGAGCTTCGTGTTCTTCTTTCCCAGAATTCCAGCAGTCTCTGCTGTGTTTTACAGTGAATACCATGATGTGTTGTATGAAGTCTCAATATCCAACTTACATATAGTAGTGTGGAAAACCCACCCAAAATGTGAAGGACTTCTTCTGTGAAAGGTACTCCAGTAGGTTACACGACTGTGTGGATACATAGGGGCCTGGTGCATTCCTGTTCCTCCCATTCTCATACAGCTGAGACATTGGAGCTTCAGGTGAAATTCATGTCTCAATAAAGTAAAAATGTTGCAGTCAGGACCAGACACTGTGTTTTCCTAGTTTAGGGTAAAAGTTCTGTATTTTTCAAATGAAGAAGGCTTTTTGAAAGGTATTCGTAAGAAAGCATATCCTTCAACTCCCCTGAATTTAGGTTATTGCCATACAAACAAAGCAACTGTTGCTGCTTAGGTCTCTCACTGATGCTGAAAGGGCTGTGCTTCTACCTCCCATTTTTGGTGCTGGCTTAAACCCACCTCAGTCTGTTAGATCCAGAATCTCTGACCCCTCCATTACAGAAATTATTCTTTTAGTTTGCACTAAGCACTGGTGAACTAAGCAGACATATATGTGACACTGAAGTGCTATTGTTTATGTCTATTATACATTGTCTCTACTTGAATTGTATTGATGACTTCTGATTTATTATATATTTTTTGTTCCATTTTGTCATTCTCAGGGTTCTGCATTTGAAAAATATTTTGAAATGAGATGTTGGTAGTTACCTGCCATTAACAGAAATTTCTTTTGCTGGCAGGTGTTGCAAGCCTTCAGTTACATTAAAATAGGCTAAATCAAGTGTTTGGAGAAAAAAGTCATAGGTGCTAAAGCATTATAAATGGGCTGTCTATGATACATTTATCATGAGCAATCTTTCATACATGGCACTTTCTTGAGGACAGGAGAAGTCAAATTTCCATAGCAACCTCAAACACTGCTGAAGTTGTTCTAGCAACAATTTGATGTTTTACTATGTTTGCTTTTTAAATTTATCTTAACTGCTAAGGAGAAAACTGAACATAGGAAAGTTCAGGAACAGACTGTCAGCTTGAGGTATTTAACTTGCATGAGGAGAATAGCTGAGTGGAGTCTGGTTTTTTAGCATCCTAAACTTTCTGCTAATTTAATTTTGTAGCAAAGTAACCATCATGTGCATTTTTTGGAAAAACAAACTGTGGAGTAATAAACGCCCTATGTCCTCTATTCCTGCCTTCACTGTCACAAGTGCAGCCTCCTGAAGTACTTGCCAGTTCTTTCCAGGTGTGTTTTTGAATGGGAACACGTGTTACTTTCTGAACTTCGTGTTGCACCACTTATGTTGGCATGGATATGATCGTTGTTTCTGAAGCCCTTCTTGGATTTGGTGGCTGGGCAGGAGGAATGGAAATGTTGGTTGGCTGCAGGTCATACCACTCATGATGACAGCTAAAATGTAGTTACTGCATAATCACAGATTACCTGGAATTGTGAGGGCGTATTAATGGGTAGAGGAGGATAGAGGAGAAGGCTGCTGAAGGCACAGGTTGGTTTCTTCTGCTGAGCAATTTTCCTGTCCTCACTTAATACAGGTTTTATTTATATGCTGTGGGTTCAAAATCCATTTGCTGTGCACATGCAGAGGCTAGGGCTGGGAGCATATTGTTTTAGCACTTCCTTTCTCGTACCCTTGGATTAACATCCTTCCAACTGCTGGCCAAATCAGGAAGTTGAGTCAAGGGCTAGAAATGACAAAGACACATCCAATGACTTCTTGAAAGAAAAAACAAAAACTTAAACTGAAGATGCTTGTGTTTCTCTTTGTAAAGCCTGTCCTATTAAGATGATGTCAGTCCTAAACAAATGATGGAACAACACTGAAACCATTTAATTTTTTGAAATTCATCAGGTATCAACAAAACACTTTATTTTCTCTGTGGGTCTAGAACACTTCTGGTTTTCTGGCATCTGCTGTGTGATATATTCATGTAAATGGGGAAGGATATACAGTGAAACTTTGGTTTGGGATTGTTTTTTGTTTCCCCCTAACTTACATGCACTTCCTTGCAGTACAGCCTGAGGTTACTTCAGCAATAGTTATTGTTAATTCTTTGAGGTATTTTACCTTATTTAATGTGCATTGCATGCTTAAAGCATTGTAACATACAGTATCTTTAATACCAGAAGGTGAATCAATGTTAAGAACTATAAATTTAGGACTATATAAAGTCTTGAGAAACCAAAACAATTTCAGAAGAGTATTCTTTAGGCTGATTTTGTAAGCAATCAAAATAGACTCCTATTGATGAGGGGGTTGATCTTTGTTTGCAAATAATATCCTTTTGCAGTAATTAATACTTTACTAGAGAAATATGGCAGACCTCATCTAACCTTGAGTAAGTCTGACTTCTTATTTACAGATAGGTGAATTATTAACGCAATTAATGATATAGTGTTTATTTTTTGTCTACCAACTCTCAGAGGGTCCACCAGTTATGGGTGAAAAAAAAGTATTGTATTCAGCTTTTTTGTCTTTTATTAGCTGCTGTTCCATTTAGACTACTTTATGGAAAAGTCTTGGCCTATTAGCCAATTTTTTAATAGATCTAAGTAAGAAAAAAATTAATTATTCTCACATATAATGCATCATTCTGAAAAAATCCTGACTGAGTATTTTAATTTGAAATTTCCCATCAATTTTGAGTCTAGGACATGGGGTAAGTACCTAATTTCTTTTAATAAATGATGCAAAATTAGATTTCTGTTCTTGGCTCTAGTTTCAGATGACTCTGAAAAATTCTTACATATTTAATTTGAAGGGTTTTACTGAGATTTTAAATGCATATACTGAATTGCTGCAAACTATTTTAGTACATAGGAATAAACTACTGATTAGTTGGGCTGATTGTGAGTGGATAGGTGTTGTTGGAATCACTGAAACATTTAGCTGCATCCTGAAATGAGCTGAATAGTACTTCTTATCATTGGCTGATACATTTAGTTATTTTGAAAGTATAATAACAAAACTTTATATTAAAGTAAATACAGCCAAAATCTCTTTAAGTGTTCTACAGAATTTTTTGCATTTGAGTGTAACTGCTTTTTAGGGAACTGTGTTCCTCTGTGCTTTGCTGTATTTGCTGGAATAGTATGATCTTTGTAGGTCCCTTCCAACTCAGCATGTTCTGTGATCCTATGATTCAGTATTCTGTAAGGCTCAGTTACTAAGCTAAAGCCTGTTGGTTTTGGTTCCAGAATTTCTGTTTGTCCACATATGCTCTTGCTTGTAATAGCATTTTTACTATTCTAAATTACAGTACTTTTAGTACTTGTAGTACTTTAGTCCAAATTATTCATTAAACTTTTTTATTGCTTCTAAATTTAAATTCAACTTTTTTTTCCACATCATGGTTACATGAAGTGCTACAGAAACAACAGGGTATATCTTCGTAGCTTAGAGGAAGGAGAATTTGAAGATGCACCATAAGACATTTCCTTTCAGGGATCTTGTTAGTAATGCATTGTACATGATTGCAGAGTACATGAAGAAGCACCAACACCTCTGTGAACTGCTTGTATGATGTTGCTGGGATCAGATGCTTTACTGAATTTTGAGGCAAGATGCTAATGCTTTTAATCCTGAACAATGGGCATCACCACCTCCCCATCCCCCCCCTTTGAACTGTCTCCTTCTGTTAGATTACTTAGGACAGATCTAATCGATTCTGTTGTACTTCCTGGGTACGACACATTTGCAAGGTAGTTTGAGAGGTGGTAATGAATTGATTTTTTTATTGGCAGGTAGAGTGATAGGCATTTGTGTGCAGTCATCTTCTAAGATTCCTGGTCCAGTTTATTCAGGAGCAGTACTTGGGGCAGTTATGGACAACTGTGGAGGAATTAAGTCAGAGATGTCTTTTAGAACTCTGTCATCTTGAAAATAACATAAAACTAAAATAGAATCACTGGGTGCATTTATTTATTGATGTTTTTCTACTGTCTAGTAAGATGCTGTCCTGTGGAAAAAAGCAGTTACAGGTTTGAAATTGCATCAGAACTTTCACTGGACTTCTTGTCAAACTGATGTCAGGCTGTCACCTAGACAGGCAGAATTGTGTGAACCTCCACCAGGTGCCATCAGCTTTGCTGGTGAAGGTAGCTGCAGACAGCAGCAGTATCTGGTCAGTCAGGACTCTGGTGCACTTGCAGCACAGAAATGTGTATGCCTGCATTTGCAGGTGGAGGGATCATGGATAGTTTTTATAAGCCTGTCTAATACATTCAATATACAGAGAACTTGCTCTGACTCTGCTGTTTTTCCTCCACCCCCAGAATGTGGTCAGGCAGAAATGCAGCTCTGATGTGTGTCTGAATATGCAGCAATTTGTGTTTCCTTTAAACTTGGATAATCTCAGATGAGCTTTTTTTTAGGAAAGAATTTATACGGTTTTCATACGGTCTCTTATTAATAGTTTTGATTTTCTGTCCTTTATATATATGAAACCTATATCTTGGAAGTTAATCTGTGTAAGTGCTGTGTACACATACTGCTAGAAGGTTATGCTTCAGGGGGGCTTGATGGCATTCTTAATTGATCATATGTTTTTTTCTATGCCAAGCTATTTTCCTGTGTTACTATCAAAATACCCAGTGAACTGTAATTAATCACATTTTTGCACACAGCTGGGAAATTACTGCCACTGCTGTAGGATGCAGTTTTCAACATCTTTGGCTGCTACAGTTGCACAATCTTTTAATGACCGACGTACTTGGAGCTCCTTCAATACAAATGACATTATTGGCACACGTAGGATTGGATGCTAGATAATTTATTAGAATGACCAGTGCACTTTTTATTGTGCCTTTTAAACCCTCCTCTGAATATCTAACCTAAGCTTCCTCTCGCAGTGACAAAATGACCAGTGTCATATCCTTAAATGCTACAAATGCACATACAATGTACAAATGAAAGCAGGAAGGGCAGCTATTCCACACATCCAGGCAGGGAAAGTTGGTGCTGTTGGATACCATTAGACTGCTCCTGTATTTGCCTGCTTTTGGGGGTAGTGTGTATGACATCTCACCTGCCCAGAACACTGGAAAGCTGTAAGCTGTTACATCTTTCTGTTAGTGTTATTTTAATCAAATTTTGGATAGTAGGGAAGGCAAACTGGTTTTCCCCCTGGTTTTACATGATTCTAACCAATTCCTTTTATATGTTAATGGTATCATAACATATATTTTAGTATATATGTTTACAGTGAGACACAGAGGGGTTTGTTTTTGTGATCTATGTCATTTTACTGTATAAAGAAAGTACAGGTCTGTTACTTGGCAGCTGTTGTTTCTGGCACAGTGACACAGTGAAAGGTAGTTATTTTCTATCAGGGAACTGGTTCTCTTTAACATGTATGTACCTTTTTTCACTGGTGTTAACCAGGGTCTCAGCATCTCCATTGTGAGTTTAAAACTCTAGCTGCAGTTTGCTTTCTTGGTACAGTTTCAGTATAGATTTTTCAACTAATGTAGTCCAGATTTTTGTTGGTTGCCTTTAGAGTTTGTCTTTGAAATGAACTAAAAGATCTGTTTATCTTAATAAATAAGAGATGAAGATGGGAGGTAACAGGAAAGTCATTGCAAAATTTATAAAACACAATAAATCACAAATACTGTTATGTTGGCCAGCAATAACATTTTGACTATAAAAAGTAAATGAAGAAAACCCAGTAACTGTTTATATCAAATTTCTTATGGAAAATAAGTCATTAGGCCAAAGCAGATACTTGCTTCTCCCTTGAAATTCTGTTTTCAACTGTGATCCAAAATTGTGATGAGCCAAAGAATATTGGTAACCATGTACGCATGTAAACACAGTAATTTTTTATTTATCAGAAATTGAGCCTTATTTTCCATTTCCAAGGCAGGCATGAGAAGATGGGTATGAATTACCCACAAATTAACTGTAATAAGTAAGGCTAGTAAGACTGGAGTTTCTTTTTCAAGCAGTGTTGTGTTCAAACAGCCTTCCCATTAGAGTAGTGAAAATAAGAAGTTAAAAAAAAAATCTTTATGTAAAGTGATTTTCATTCCTGTATATTTTCAGCTGTTGTAATTCTTGGCCATTGGTTTTATCATGCTGTTCAAGTCATTTGTTGTGCACAGAGTAGTTTGGGTTTTCTTAATGCAGGGTTTTGGGTGTCCTGTGTCAGAGACTGTAGCTTGGATCCACCTTCACTGAGTCTCCCAATGCCCTCCCCCATCCTCGCTGACTTTGAGTTCACCAGACCATATTTCTGTCTCTTCTGCCTTGCAGACAAAACCTGTGCTCTCTTTGTTCTTTACATTTTACTGCTCATTGAACTGTCCTGCACATTAGTCACCCTCTGAGGGAATGAGTTTGCAAGTAGGAGCAGTTGTGGAGTGGGGAAATAATGTAGTTCCTGTCTGAGACCAAGTGATGAAATTCATTAGCCAAAATTTCTTTCTCATACTGTATGTTGGGAAAGGCCAGAGTTCTACCTCATGGACATTGACTCAGTAGTGCTTGGCTTTGAGATTAACAAGGCAGTTTACAGATCTGATTAATTTTTCCAGATTCATGAAGCAATGATTTACAGCCTGTTCACAGTTCTAGGCTTAACTTTCAACCATGAAGTCTGGAATTATACTTTTATTATTGAGAAGTCATTCTCTTGAGTAGTTTTGTGAGAAGAGATGAGGTCAATTGTGATTTCTTATGATTCAGAGGGACAGAAATAGTAAAGAGGACTTCTTTTCCCCACAATTTGTCTGATTTACAATTCTGGTAAGATTTTAGCAGTCGTGCAAAAGATTTGGTTATATGTTGTTCTATAATTCCTTCATTTGTCTGCTGGGATTGCTGCTCAGCTGAGAAAGAATTCACTACTTCCTTTGCCTCCAGGATGTGCTGCATGTTTTGAGATAGGAGGTTGTATGTATCTCACTGTTTGAAAGGAGATACCAGCAGTAACAGGATAGGTGTGAAAGCAATGGAGTTGTCTACTTAAACTACTCGTGTTTGGTTCCAAGCTATGACTGGAGCCTGGTTTAGTTCTCTGCTGCTGTTTGATAACATTGCAAGCAGCCTTGGTTCTTCTGGAGCTGTCTGAGGGGCTTGCACTGGGAAGGAGGCTGCTAGCAGAGGGGAAAAAGGGATTTTGGAATTCATTGTCAAAGAGCAAAACTATGGGTGTGAGGGGAACTGGGGAAATAATGCTCTGTACTTGTGCTATTTACCCACTTCTTCAGGTTGTTTTGACTTTTTTCTTCTGTTTCAGCATCAGCTTTTGTCTATATTGAATCTGTTAACACAAAAGACTCAGTCTCCAGCCATTGCTGGTTTGCTCTCTTCCCAAAGTAGCCAGAATGAGGTATAAACTAGAACATAGCTTTCTCAGGTAAGTGACTGCCAGAATATAAGGTCATCATCTCCCAGATTCAGAGAACTGTTGCAGGAGCTCACTGATGTCAAAAGGGGGAGTCTTTGTTCTCCCTGTTCTTGTCTCTGAAGGTGGTTCAAATGATTCTGCTCTTTCACTAGAACACATAGAGCCAACTTGCTGAGACAAATAGAATAATACAATATCCAGGTTAGTGTCTGTCTCCATTTTCCCTTTGAAAGGAGAATTACTGCATCCTGTTCAGAACAGAACAGGATGAAGTCCAGTAGGTTTTTCCTTTTGCTTCCTTGTAGTGATGTTTTCATGTTGTCTTTTTTGCCATTTTTGGAGGGAAGAATGGGAGAGAATCTCTTGCTTTGATTCCAGCTGGTGGGTTGAATAGAGCAGTGGATACTGAAAGAAGTACAAATGTTTGTTTGTTCAGAGTCCCAGATTACCAGTGATGTACTTGTACAGCTTTCATCAGAGCTCTGGGAAGAAAAACTGAAAGGAGGAAACCTCCCCCACCACTTCTGCCTAACAGAGACTGGGGTGATGGTCACAGGCAGAGCAATGTTATCATTTCACAAATGCATCACAATATAATCCAGGTTTGAGGAATCACTGATCCCTTTTCTGTGATGCCTACAAATTCCTCACTTTAGACACATGATCACCTCCATTCTCCTGTTCATCCTCTGTTTTCTTCCTCATTTTGCCAGGTCTTGTGCAAGGATCTGTTCAACAAGATTGACTGTAGGGATGTCATCTCAGCCAGACTGGAGATGATTCTCCATGTAACACAGAGAAAGCTTTTCATTACCAGCCACACAACCTCTCCTGAAGTGGAGAGGTTTTAGAAGAGGCTAACCAGATTTCTGAAGAAATGCGTACTTAACAGCCTTGTGACGAGTTTCTTCCTGTGGCCATAACAGATAAATGGCCCTCTGGACCACACTTTTGAATCCTGTGCCCATAGTTTGGTTTCCCAGGGCAGTATACAGAACATGCTCCTTGAGATCAGGTCCAAGGCTCAGAGTTACAGACACCTTGTCCTGTCCTGGTTGCTAGAGCTTTGTCTTAAAACCAGTTCTTAGAACTCTTCTCCTTAAAGATTTTTCACTAGTTTCAAAACTTCCCTTCTAAAAGTGCTCCCTTTGTCTGCAGTTTGCTAACAATTTAGCTTCAGTAACCTTAATTTTGTAAAGAAACTTGAAACTATAATAGTCTAGGGAAAAAAAAAAGTTGACATACAAATGCAGACACATGTGTCAATGTGCCATTTGTTCCTTTTCTCTTAATCCCTTTATAATGCTTGGGGGCCATTCACTGTCCTGGATCCTCCATCTCTCTTCTCCTCCTCAGCTGTGTTTTCATGGAGCTGGTACCTGCCTCCTGCATAGGGTGCGTGTCCCTCTTACAGCTCTGCTTTCCATGTGAGTCAGTCCAAGGACAGTGGAATGAGAGCTTTGCATTTTCTGTGGAGTACAGGATTATTAATGGGAATCTCCTTTATGTAGTCTTTTTGTTTTTCTCAGTGGACAGGATGTTTGATTTGTTCAGTTCCTCTCCAGAGCTCCCTTTTGGAGCTTGAATGCCATGTTTCAGTATTGTCTGTACATGGTCAGTCACAGCAGTTCACAGGACACACAGGATGCAGCTGCCTCCAGGAAGTGCTTCTCTGGAGTGGTGAAGGGCACATTTGCATGAGACAACTCGTGTTTAGTCACCTGACAAGGGTGCAGTCACCATGGCTAAAATGCAGGCTTTTCCCATGTCTGCTCATGTGCCTTTGCTGCTTTGTCTGGCTGGTAAGGAGGGTGCTGGAGGGCCTTCAGTGAAAGGAAGCGGGCTGTGGCTGGTTGAACAACCCTCCTGTCGATCTCCTGTCCCTACGCAGCTGGAGAGGCTGGCAGAGACTCTCACTTGCTGTGAGTCACAGGTGGCTAGGCTGTTCTCAGTATTGCCAGGATGGGAGCTGACTCCTACAAAATCCCATTTGGGGCTGGTGGTGCAATCCCCAGCATGCTGTGCTGACATGTCACAGGAATGAAATTAATAACATCTCTGAGAGGAGCGTTCCCGGGAACTTCTGAGAGCTTGAGTACTGCCACAAAGCCTACCATGCTCCTAGGGCGCTGAACATGACGTTCGAGCCTCTTGTTCATCTCAGTTTGAGACACAAAAGATCATGATTTGGATGGGAGGGGAATAAGTTACTTGATGAGTATAAGCAACTCTCACAAATACATTATAAAGGTGAAATATTGGCAGTTTGTGTTTTCAGTGGCAAAATCATTGTGAATTGATATTTATTACAATATGCAGGCTGTCTTAATTTGCAAAGTTGTCATTAATTGTAAAAACAGAGGCATGAAAAGGCTCTGAACTAAATGCCAGAGCCACACAGTGACTTAACACATCTTGAATTTATGGAGCCCAAGTTGGGGAAAGGGATCAAAAACTGGAAGGATACAAATATGTAAATAAATGGATATTTCTGTTTATCAAGTCATGGAGTGCAAAAGACCTATATGTCTTGGTCATACAGGTGGCATGATCCTTTAATAATGACTGACTGTGAAAAAAGAATAGATCTAAATTTATATTAATGGATTATGGCATGAATTTCAAGTATCACTGGACAAAATTGTTGTAGCCATGTAAAATGTACACACAATTACTTGCTGATCTCCATATTAAGAACAATTTCAAAATTTGTTTCCTGACCCTGTTATTTATTGTTTTACTAGAGCCCCCCTTCAACTTACATCACTGAAAACTGCAAGTTAAACTCCTTGCTAGTGAAACCTTTTAAATCTAGGCAGCAAGATCAATTCTTCTGGTTTGAGAGTCTGCATTATACCATAGGAAGGGACTATTTCATCATATATAAAAATATCAGCAGATGAAAACACTTGGTTTAACACACAGATTTATTCTTCCTTGAAGAAAAAAAATACTGAGTTAGGAAATGCTACTCTCCCTGGATTACAGTATTTTCTTGAAAAATAGTGCCAAGTGATAGGTAAGCCTGTAGCAGCTATTTTGGGGGTGGTAATGAGCAGTGGAAATTAATGCGTTTTTCATTATTTATTTCCAGCACTGTAGGTTAATGGAGTCAATAGTGTCTCTTTCATTGTAGAACCACATCCTGTCTGGTTGAAAAGGATGGAATTATTAGCCAAGTCTGTCTCTCTCTGTGACTTTTTTGTCAAGACAGGAACTGCTTCATGCCATGCTGTCTGACAGCATTGCTCAAAAGCTCTTCTGTCACATGTCCTCCTTTCTTCCAAAGGCACTGGCTCCTTTTCTGAGGGGTAGAGATGAGTGTTAGTCTCTCAAAACTGAAGGTGTTTTTTGGACATGGTTTTAATGACTTTTAATGTCAGTGCTTTCACCACAGCCTGCTAATTAACAACCAACAATTATTATTCTGTAATACTAGTTGATCCAAAACAGTGGCATATATTTACCTTACTTTGGTGTCAGGCGTCTCTGATGTTTCTTTCTGTGTGCTTCCACGGTCAAACTGACTGTGTGTTTGCACTAAAAGTGGTAAATTTCTAACATCCTTACTGAGGTTGAAGGGCAGGTTGCTATACGCAGAATTACACCAGGTTATTTGCATGTAATATTCAAAAGAAGAGCAGACTTAGAATTTACTGTCTGCTAATGTTGATCTGTTCTTTTGATTTTGGCACTGTGCTGTGTATGAATCATATCTAATGGCACAGGGAAGGCACCGTGCTCGGCGAGGGAATGAGGCCGTGTTGCATCTGTTTGAGTCAGCAGCCAGCGCGTTCTGCTGCAGCCTGGTCGGAACAGTCTGGAGGTTATTTGAGGGGACAGTGAGTCACGGCGGTGCCTTCTTCACTCATCACCAGTCTGCAGGGTGACACACAGCTCTAGTGCAAACCTCTGCGTGATTGTAAGAAGGGGATTTAAAGTTAAAAAAAGGAAGTGTCGTTACTTGAAAAGAAAAAGGTTTCTGGGTATACAGATGGGAAAAAAAAGCTCTATAATCTGAGTAAGTCACTGAGGGTCTGCACGTGGAAAGATTTCCTTAATGTGCTCAAGGTCTAGCCACTCCATTTCTGTAGAACTTGGATTTTCTTTATATAAAAACAAATCTGGATGATAAACCCCTAATGCTGTATCTGACCTTAGTGCTTGAGCTGACCAGATAGTTCGTTAAACATAAAGCCGCAGTTTTGTAGAAAGCATAAGTGTGAAATTAATTATTAAATTAATTCTGGTTGTGGCCACCTCTGCTGTACAAATCTGTGAAAAACAATACAAGTATCAGTTCATCCCCATTTCTCATAACCATTATGGGAAAACCCATGAGCAGCTGAACGAGAAGTACTGTAATTTGTCTTGCTGAAGTGGTAAGAATGGTGAAAGCGGAAAGAAGCCAACTCGGATTGACCATAAAAAGCATACTTCCTTTCAGAACTAAAAATAAAACCTGTGAATCCTGAGCACCAAAGCTTGTCTACCAGATAATTATGACACTCATTTACATAGTCTTTTATCTCCTTCTAGGGACTGGTCTGAACAGTCTTCTCTTAAAAACTCTTCCAGCTTCTGTGGTTGCCTTGCAGCACAGGTTTTCAGGCTCCTTAGCTCAAAAGACATCTGACAATGTAGGTTGGTTTTAAGCAAAGTCTTGTGGGTTTGTGTTGTGTGGCACCCTGCCAGGGATTTCTGGTGCCTCAGTTACAGGGAGGAACAGAGCTCTGAGCAGAACAACACTTGGTATTAAGTTGTGGAAGCTGAAGAAGATCCTCATCTCAGGCTGTCATTTTGTTTTAGAAGAGAGATTGTTTTAGAGTAGGCGAATACATGTAGTTCCAGACAGGGGCCCCCATGCCTGCTGTTCTTCCATTCAGTTAATTTGGCTAGTAAATGAAATATGAAAGTTCAAATTAGCATTGTGAGCTCTCTGGGATCACTATGCTCTCACATGATGGAGTTTCTGTAATACCAGTTTCCATTTTGAGTTTAGGAGATCACATACCAAAAGGCTGTACTTTTAGAGTAATTGCTCAGGTTGCAAAGTCAGCCATTGAAAAACTGGAAGACACTGTTTTCCTATATGTGGATGAATCTGGAGGTGTACATTGGCTGTGTAAACTTTCAATCCTCTGTTCTGAACTTGAGAATTTTGTTTCATTTTAGCTGAATAAAATTATAATTAAAGCTGCATACGTAATGAAAGGATGACAGTATCTATGCCTAATATTTTTCCTCAGTCATCTCAAAATCCACCAGTTAGTGGATAGATGATCCACCAGTTCTTCTGTCAATGGTGTAAGGTGGTCCTTACCTGAGGCCTACCGATTCACTATGCATTTTCCATCATTTTCAAACTCTTGAGTGTTTTTAAAATTTTACATAATGCAGATGATGTATTCTTCCTTCTTCCTGTTACCCTGCACACAGTTATGGGAATTGCTCAGAACATGCTTATTCCTAAAAACTGAAAACTTTACTTAATAGCTAGGCTGGATAGAAGACAAATGAAGAAGTTAATTTTGCTGGAATTCTACAAAAGACCATGGTGGAATATGTCAGAGAGCATTATATGAGTTGTAATTTAGTAACTGTAGCTGAGATATAGTTGGTTGAAGTATTTCACACATCATAGAACTTTGAGTGTCTCATAGTTGTTCTGCATATAACATTATATTAAAATATTCAGAGGATGGATTTTGACTATATTTTTGTACTAAAAAAAAGCAGCTGAGCAGACAGCATTGTAATACATGATATATTAAATGTTATTCAGGAATGGAATTCTTCTGTTCCATAACTGGTGCTATAAAAATAGAAGTGGCCAGTTATCTTTTTAATATAAGCATCACTTTTTTAATGTTTACTTTAGGTCAAGAGTTATATAAGGCTTATTCCTAGTACTCCTCAAATATAATTTCTGCTCTACTTTCCAATGCCCAAAATAATTTTCTGTTTAAAAGGCATTAATTATGAAGATGGCTATACCTTGTACTCATCCTTTATAAAATTTCATATCAATAATGCTGTATTCAGGTGAAATTGAAATCAGGCTAATTGAAAATTTTTTAATGCCAGTATTGTAGAGTTAAAGCACATTTTTAAACTCTGAAAAGAAAAAAATACTTTTTATTTATACTTAAAGTCAAAGTTGGAGAATCAACTACAGTATTGTCTTGGTTTGTGACAAATTGGGAGGAAATGTCCCAAAATGCAAGTGTCCTCTAATAGAAGGCAGAATTTAGCAACCCCTCCCCCACCCAGATTCATAGAAGAATCTCTGGAGGAAAGTGGAAAAAACCTGTTTATTTAACAAGCAGGGTGCTCACAGGCATGAGAAAAAAGGAATAATGTTAAATAAAACCTCTCGCTGCAGAGAAGAGCCTGTAGATTGGGAGTCCTTCTGTAGGTGTGGCTCAGCTCTTTCTGGGATCTGGAGCTCACCTCTGGGCTGGTGTGGGGGCCCCAGCAACGTCCTGGTGTTTCAGACCGGAGAAAAGCTGAACAGTTCCAGAAAGAAGCCACAGTCCCAGGAAAAACTTCTTGCCTCAGTTAACTAAAAAACCAGCTGAAAAAAGCAGAGACAAACTTTCCGTGTCTCTCTGCAAAGGAAAAAAGCTGGGAGAGCTGGAAAAGACAGCGAGTTATCTGAGTTTTGAACACTGCTGCTGAAAGAATTCCACTGCTTCCCCCTCGTTCCAGCTTAAAGCTACAGGACTCATGCCTGTGCACAAAGCAAATGCCAGGGCATACAGGAGCATACGGTCACCCCAGGACAAGTATGTATGATCCCCTTTCTGATCCAAAAGGATTTGCTGATAGATACTCAATGGGATGTGCTTGCCATTAAGAATGCATTCTTACAGCTAGAACCTTATAAATAGCTGGCTTTAAATGCTCAGGAAATAAGAAGAACTTTCTCTTCCTTGGCTGAAGTGTATAGGGATCTTTGGTATGATCTTGAAAATAATATCAGTATATCTTTCTTCTGCTCAGTCTGCATTTTTACAAGCTGCTTTGTTGGCAAATGTCCTTTTGAATAGCCTCAGGAAATATTTTCAAGCAAAGTTCACCCAAGGCAATGATTCAAAATGCTGTTTTGGTGTTTGTGCAGGACACCAAGGTGAGATTTATCAACCCACAAAGAGTTTGTGAAATAAAGTAACAGAAATGGAAATAGTATGACTCTCTGGTAAGAGGTATGGATTTCTGATGGTCCAAAGATACTGTATTCTTGCAATTTCCTTGTTCTAAGTAATCAGGTTTAGTCTACTATCTTTTTATAGTTTCACCTTTTGATAAGGCTCCCTTAAGCCTTGTCTTGCTAAAGCTGGAGGTTTTTTCTTAATATTTTGTCTGTAAGACTATGGAAATTTTACAGCAAATTTAAATAAGGTTTTTGTTTGGCAAAAATATTTTAGTATTTTTGAGATGTATCAAATACATGCATCAAAAGCGTTTATCTCAGCCATCTTTTTCGATTGTGACAGTAAGAAAGGAATCAAAACCATTACAATAGCCTTCTTTCTCAAATATGGGTTTTTACAAATGCAGACTTGTTTCAGGACCCTGGAGTAACAGTGACAACTTAGTGTCTTGTTAGTTTGGCTCATATCTACCTCCCAATGAGGCAGACATTTATTTGATACAGGTGTTGACAGTGTCAGGCACTAATGGATACACTATTCTTTCTGGTAGATCAGCTATTAAAAATAACATTATTTCTAATTTCAAATTTCTATCATCTTGGAATTCCATGAAATGAAGAAATTTCTTTGCCAAACTCTCCACCTTTATGTAATCCTCTCTGTGAAGCTCTTTGTCCTGGTTTATGGCAAATTTGGGAGGAAATTTCCAAAGGGGTCCCTCTAGAAAGCAAATTCAAGAGGCTCCTCCCCCCACTGGTTTGAGAGACATAAATCTCCTTCACGAGAAGTGGAAAAAACTGTTTATTTTACAAGCAAAGTATTCACAGACATGAGAAAATGAATAATATTAAACAGTGGAACCTCTTGTTGTTCTGAAGAGATGGCAAATTTAGGAATTTTTGTGGGGTGTAGCTCAGCTCACTCAGTCTCTTATCAGTCCCTCCTGCACTGGAAATGCCATGTCCTGGACCCCAGTGGGCCACAGGTGTGAGCTCCCTGTGTTTTTCTGAGTTTTCAGTCCAGAGCAGGGCCGATCAGTTCCAAGAAAAGAAAAGCCATGGTCCAGGGAACTTCTCTGCCTCAGCTAGCTAAAAAAACTAACTAAAAGCAAAGGAGAGCTTTCTCCTGCTGTCCGTGCTGCAGACAACACGCACCGAGAGAAAAGGAATTCCGGGGGAGTGAGAATGAAGCTTCTGCACACACAAACTGTGCACCCTTACTTCCCCCTCCCTTCACTCCTGAATCTAATTTTAAAGGTGCAGAGCTTGATTCTGGGCTAAACAGACAAATAGGGATACAATTCAGCATCATAAAGTCACCCCCGGACACTCTTTCCTTCAGAAATGCATTGGTGGCATTGAAAAAAGAATTAGATAATAGAATAACTAATAGAATAATAGACTAGCCTCTAAATGAGGTGTCTAACTTCTCACTTGAAATTTACCAAGCATTTAAGTATAATTTGAAAGAGCAGGTAGTGGTTACATGTCCTCAGTTGACCTTAACTATGTCTTGCCTTTTCCATCTTGTTTTTAGCTCTAGTGATCTGCTGAATAACAGCAAACAGTGGAAAAAGATTGAGTGTAAGGACAAAATAAAACTTAAAATCATGTTCCAGTGGAAACTAACAGTGCATGTCTACCTGGCATAGCAAATGCAGGTTATCTTAAGGCTTGTATAGTAGAACTGTAAAAGTAAAGAAGGCCAGAAGAAAATATTCTTGTCAGGACTCTTAAACAGGCTTTTGTTCTCTGGCTTGGAAGAGGGCTGGTGGTGGGGGCAGCCTTTTGTACAGCCATGGATGCTGGTGAGGGAGCACATCAGAAATGACTGCCTTGAAGTACCAATGGATGCCCAGTGGAGCATGGGAGCAGCAGGTTCACAGCAAGCAAAAGGAAGTACTTTATCAGCAAAGGGAGTGATAGTGACTGCCACGGTGCCCTTGCTGCTGAGTGCTGTGCTACAGTGGTAAAATACCTTCATGGATACGGGCAGTGGTTACGGTGACTCAGGGAGGGCATGGTGAAATGGGGTGTGGACTCTGGCTCAGGAACTCAGTCCATAAACTGCTGTTTGCCAGGAACTGCTGGATCATTTTGGGTGCCCCTTTCTGGTTTCAAGGAGGGGAAGAGTGTGTGTGTGGGATCTGCTGAGACCAGATAGTGACCTGGTATCACTGCTTGTGAGAGAAGAGATGGGAATAACAGTAGTTAGCAGTTTTGTCTGCTATGATACACCACTTGGACAAGATTTTGTCAGTTTCTTTGGGAAATATTTTTTTTCCCTTTTAGTTATTTGATTTCTTTTTCCTTTTAACATCCTTTGATGTGGTCTAGTGAGCTGTGTGTGTGTGGTCAGAGGGGGAATTATGCTGTTCCATTTTGATATGCCTTTTCCAAGTCTCTATCTGCCCTTTTGTGCTCTTGGAAGTTTCTTTTTATGTCCTCTTGTGCCCCTGCATTAAAGCCAACAACTCTGCAGTGATTTCATCCTCAATGAAGACAGGATAGATGATGCTAACAGCACAAATTAGTGAAGCTGTGAAGTTACATTTCTCTGCCTTCCCAGTTTTCCTTCCTTCCCCTTACTAGCATGAAAAGTCAATTAACATTGTTTCAGCAGCTGCCTGGGTTGTAAACTCCCACTGCTCTTCCCACCCCCCTCAGGACCATCCCCGCTTTAATTCCATAGTATTAGCTGCAATGGATGGCCATGGGTATGTGTCAGCCTAAAGTATTTCATACCTAAGACTTCAAAGCATGTCATGTATCTGAGAGTGGCTTTCTGATAAATAAAAGTCTCATACAAATCTTCTGTGACCAGTTAGAAGTACACTTTACCAGGAAAAAATAACAAATCCATACAACAAGACAACATAATCCATAGTTTGCAGTTTGTGATTTTCATGGTTTTTGCAGGAAATCCATGTAATCCATATGTTTGGATATGGTTTACTTTGGGCTTTGGAAATGCGTGGTGACTTTCCTGGCCTAAATTAGTCTATGCAAGAAACCCCTCACCCAACAAACCCAAACAATAAAGCTGTTATTGAGGTTTAGCTTCAAAGTTGTCATTCTCAGCCAGTGCTGAGGGCTACCAGCACATGTTGTGAGACACAGAGGTAAACCTGGTGTTTCAGCAGCTCCCTGATGGCCTTGAACATACAGAGCCTCATCAGCTCTGGGCACTTCCTAAGAAAGAGTCTTTGGCTGGAACATAGAATTATCCAGTACTGCTCTGTGTGCCTTCAACAGAAAAATGGAGCTACTTGAAGATAAGTTCCTGCCATCAGTTAATAGACATGTGCAATCACCTGTTCTGCAACCATCAGAAAAAGCAAAAGAATTAGTGGAGCTTCCAGATGAAGGAGGTACCAGCTAACCTCATCACCACAGCAGCTGCAATAAAGCCTTTCCAAAAAGAAGGTTTGAAATCTCAGTGCTGAGAGAATTATTATGGGAAAGCAATTTTTACTTTTGCAAAAAAATGCAAAATTAAGGGTAGTACATGGTACTGCCACAATACTTTTGTAAGCTTCTTAAAGGAATGGTAGCCCATGATATCTCCATGTGCACTTGGCAATTGTTTTCAGTCTCAGGTGGGTACAAGGTACAAATCCAGAGATGTTTATATGGAGCTCTTGAAGTGAGCCCCAAGCTGTCTCCTGTGCCAGAACCTGGGCTGTACAATTCCTGTGTGGATCTGCAGGCTACTGCAGTGTGTGCACTGGGATCAGCACTGGATAAACAGACACCTAGAATTTCACAGGTACAGTAAGTAAGCATCCACCTGGGGTGCTTTGTGATTTCCAGCAGTAATGTAGATGCTGTGATTGCAACTCTGCATGTTGAGACCTGTGATTAAAGCTGCTTTTTGTCAGCCCCACCTGGGTTGCTTTTGTCAGCTGGAGCAGTTCTCATGTTTGAGGTTTCTCAGCTGGGCTGATTATCTTGTGTGATTGCAAGAGGTTACTCTGAATCTATAGAAATGTGAAGGGCTGATGCAGGTAGCGCTTTGGCCTGCTACCTCACACCTGCAGTTTTGAGGAAGACAGAATTTATTTTCTTTTCTTTACAATACTGGGTAAAAAAACCCCAAACCTCATGTTTGGAAATGAAGTCCTGAAATGTGGTGTGAATGTAATAAATAAAAGGACATCTGCTTGCTGCTTCTGAGAAGCTGTAAGAGGAACCATATACTGCCTTCAAAGAGTAAATGCCAAAACACATGACTTCTCAGGCAGGCTTACCAGCACCAGTCCAATAGAACACTTCTTGTAGGTAAAAGAAGGGTGCAGTGCTTACCAGTGTAGCCCAAGGCTTCTGTTCTTGTCCTAAGGTTTAGATGGAAATACATCAAATGTGAGGAAGTGAGGAATGCCCATGATGCCACCTCTGCTTCTGTAGGAGAGGAACACACTTGCTAAGACAGTTTTAGGAACCTGGAGCAGCTTGTGACCCTTTGGGGTTAAGCAACAGCATCAGGGACCAGCTGTGACACAGGCAGTGCCCACTGGAGCAGGTGGTGTGGAGCAGCACAGCCATGTCCTCAGTGCAGGCTCTGGGCATTTTCTCTGGACTGCTGCTGTCTCATCTTCCAGGAGGGAGCTCCCAATGGCAGTGGGAGCTCCTCAGGAGCTTGGTGTGGATATTCTGTGGGTGCATGGCTTGTGTTCTTAGGGTGAAGTCTGGGGTTTTGTTCCTGACTATGCTCAGCAAGGTCTCACAGACCTGCCTGCAGCTCCTCCAGTCTGGCTTTAGGGGATTGTAAATATGTTGGCTACACGAGCCAGCTGCTGCTGCTGCCTTTGCATCATGAGCAACTCTGATGCAAAGAGGTGAATTTTATTGACAGACTCTTGCCAATACATCACCATTGGTTTAAATCACTTTTGAGTAAGAAAGGAAAGTTAAGGAAAATCTGACAGAGAAGTTAGTTTCTTTCCAATTTATTCTCATACAAATACATTTACATGGTAAACTTTTTTGTGTAGGGTATGTGGGGGAAAAAAAATCTGGTTGCTTCTTTCCAGACCTATGTTAGTCCATCTTTTAGTATAAGAGTATATAATTTTCTGAAAAGCATGTAATCATGCTTAGTGTTCTTCAGTGTAACCTATCTTTTTTTTCCTTATCTATTATGGGGGGGACAAAAGAGCCACTCATGCACATTCATGAGTTTTAGCTAGCTAAATTGACACTGTAACACAATAGGTCTTTTATTAAAATAGAAGATAAATTTAAAGTGCATGAATCTTTTGCATAGTTTTTTCTTACTTTAAGCACTGAAAAGTTAGTATTTACTGTAACTTGGTGTAACCTAGAAGAAAACGTATTATGGAATAACATAAATTTTTAAAAGAAATGTAATTATTAATTTAGTAAGTTTTGATTGGTCCTATTTCACTTATTTTCTTTGTAAATATGAGAATTTGAGTTTTCAGTTAACAAACATGAATGCTTCTGAAATTGATGGTCATCCAGGCTCCACTTTTAGAGTGGGAAAAACTATGGTCATTTCACATGTCCCAGTGAGGTAACTAACTGTTGTTAAAACAGGTTGCCCATGGGAAATCTTTTTGCTAAACTTGGTATAAATATCTGTTTTCTCTGGATTAAATGCTGCCCTCCACTGAAGACTGTTCAGACTTCAGGGCTGATGGCTGATACCCTCTGAAAGTCACTAAGTTGTCCCTGTTGGGCAACAGGCAGAAAAACTAACAGGCAATTCAGTAAACACCAGAGGCACAGAAGTTGTCATGAAACAGACTGAAATTGTTTAATATGTTAGCTGATGTCTTTCTGTCAATACATAAAGCCTGAGGGAATCCAGACCATATAAATGTTCAGGAATACTCCCCCCCAGTCCACCCCAAGGGCCATAGAGGAAAGCTCAGGAGTAAATGCCTAAAGGACTCTTGGGCACATAATGCAAAACCTGGTTTGATTGCTCCTAATGATCCTATATTGGACTCACCTGTCAGCAAGCAGAAATTCAATTATTGCCCATGCTTTTTAATTCCTAGTGATAGCCAAAATATATTCAAATATACTTCTTTGAGCTGCATCCCTTAGGAAGCATTCATAAGCATCAACCTTTTGCATGCAGCATTATCCTCTTGAATGAGAGTTTGGTTTCAGAAATGTCGCTGAGGAACAAAAACCAGTAAATTTATTGCACTTTGGCAACTGCAGTGGAGGTAGCCTGTGAGTATTCTGTGAGTGTGCAGGAATGCATATACCAGTAAGGAGCACTGGTGAAAGGAATGCTGACCCTCCACAGTTACTGTGGTCTGACTGGCTTCTGCTTTCCACCACACTGCCACAAAGAGGCATGTGGAAGAGTGGGTGTGCCTCTGCTTCCTGCCACAAGTCAGGTTATGGTCTCCCTTCTGTGGCACAATACCTACACCAGCAAAGTTTGCATGGAAACAAAAAAAATTAAAAAAAAAAAAAAGGTTTTTCCTCCATATATTTTTCTTATCCTCATCAATCTTCAAGCTACTGTGATCCTTAAAATGTAGCTTTTAGCCCAGTGTTAAGGGCTCTCTGACTGGAAAAGTAAGATTGTGCGGCAGAATGTCAATTCCAATAAAGTATACATTTCATATTATAAAGACTGTTACAATCTAGAGTTCAGTGCAGTGTGTCTGTGCATCACAGAGAAAGCACTTCTGAAAATAAATTGTAAGTTTTTTCATCTGAGAAGTAGGGCTGCAAGGTATTACCAGACCAGACAACAAAACACAGGGCTTTTCCTTTTTCTCGAAAATGATCGAAAATTTTCTCTTGGAAAGGTCATAAATAAAAAGCTGATAATGGAATGAGTATCTTTGTGCTTTTAATTTCTTTAAAGATCTAGAACTCAGCTAGTTAAACTTCACTTTCCAATTTCGTACACCTCCTATCTTCTACAAATGAGTTTGAATGTTGATGTTATAATTAGATTTCATACGCATCATCATTACATATAAATTTCTTTGATTGCGCTCTTTTGCCACTCACTCGTGTTCAGGAGCTTCTGCACCAACTTCCTGTGAGTTCTTTTGCCCTTCAACTGAAGCACATTACTATCCTCAAAAGAAAGGTGGTACTTCTAAATATAGAAACCTAATTTAGATTCTGCTGTGACAACTAGAGGTCCATTTCTTTTTCATTACAATGATGAGGTATTTATTGCTAAAGTCCATTGATAATGTTACTTAGGTCATTGTAGGCAGACAAAAAGTTGCCAGTATGAGGATTTCTTCTATTATTAAAACTACAATTAAAGCCACTTAGTGCAAAGCATCTTTACTTCTGCTGAAATAGATCTCAAACCTGTGGATGTATTTTTCCTTATCCTCTTTCTTTTCAGGACTAGTAATCTTACAGAGAAAGTCAGGTATAACTCAGTTTTAGAGAAACCCAGGGAGTTTCAGAGGCTGAATAATGACTGAGAGAGAAATGAAGCATTTCTCTGCAGATATGCCAGAATGCTTTTGTCATATGGGAAGGTAGTTCTAAAAGTAAAGTAACTGTGCTTCTTTCTCAGAATGTTCTTAGCTTTTATATTCATTGGAAAACATCACACATTTCTTTTTTCCAGAACAGGTTGGGGGGTGGGGATGTGGAGTGATGGGGAGCAGGGAAGGTTAAGTTTTTAGCTTTTTATAGGCCAAATGGCTATATGATTCACAGCTGGGATTTTTGACCAGAAATGGGTCATTTATTTTATAGATTCTCCTGAAGTAATTCAATGTGCAGTGTTATAGCACTATGCAGTTGTGGAGGGGAGGGAGGAAATGTCCTAGAGATTTAGTGCTTGCTCTATTGTCTAGCACTATTTGTGAGTCTTGGTCTGATATAGCTCTCTTTCAGAGAAAAATAAAAACTTATCAGTGAGAGTTACTCTTCTCTTCCCTCAGTACCTGGCTTATGTAAAGCCTGGTCTGGTTACTTTGAGTTGAGGAAGAAAGTAAAGTTCTTAAAAACATTTTTCAGGTATGAGACTATTAAGACCCAAAGGGAGGCCTTGTTTTTAAACTTCCATCCATTGTTTATGCCTTTAAGCTCAACTTGAGGATATCTTAAATAAGAGTAAACCTCCCCAACTTTTGAATGCTTCTAGATTTGAAGCTGTTATCTGATTTATTGATAATTTTGTGTCAGTTATGCCTGGCTAGTTGGGGCACAAAAAGAGTAATTTAATTTAATTGAAATGCTGTTACAAAAAATGGAACACGAGCAGGAGAATTATTTAAAATATTTAATTACTACACTAAGCCAAAAGGCAAAAATAAAGGACAACGTTCTCACCCTCACATATGTAAGTGTCTTGCAAGTGGCAAAAATACTCAGAAGTGACACAGGCCAGGAAAGAGAGGAAGGTGTTGAGCAGAACAGTGTATGAGGAGAGTGCCTGGATGATTTCTGCTTTGACACTGTTGCACGCAGGTAGCACTTGCAGAAATAAAATGCTGCTCCTTCCAGTCAGTTTGGGGTTGGGGGTTCCTGAAGGATGCCTATTTTAAATGATGGAGAGAAGGGAGTGGGGTAAAGAGAAGCTTAATGCCTCTTAGTACACAAGCATTTTGCAGAGCAAAGTGCTTTTTTCCACATCAGTTGGCTGGCTGGTTTTGTGGCCCAGGTACAAAAGAAGCAGTCAGTTGTCTTTGTAAAAAACCAGAGGAATGTTGCCTGGGGTTTCTAGGTGTGTTTCCAGCTTCCAAGGGGGATGTGTGGTGGTGGTACACAGAGCTTTCTATTCTTGTTAATCTGTTGCCAGCTGTTTTGTGTGTTCATTCCTTCTCACCCACCTGGTGGTTCTTTCCCTGCCCCTGTGCCTTCTCCTCTGCTTTTGTCTCCCTTCTCTTTAGTGCTGGGTGCCAGCAATGAGGAGCACTCTTTGTCCTGACCTCTAAGGCCACAACCCTCAGTAATCAGGAGCAGTGATTGTCAGGAATGGAAACAGCACCTTGCTTGCAAGCATTTCTCAGTCAGACATCTGTGAACTCTTATTTTTTTTTTAAAGCCTCTAACTGTGCCAAATTTGGATAGACTTCCATGGGAATAACCAAAGCAGACATCCAGTTTGTTATGAAGCACTGAGCTTATAGCAGAGGTCAGCAAAGCCAGCACTGAGGCATTGGGAAGCAAATCTTGTTTCTTGAGGACCAGTGACAAGTGTTTGATTTGAATGTAATTTATGGACAGCATTTGAACTTAGGTATGAGACTGGTTCCTGTTGTTACCCACAGCTGATCTAAATGAAGGGCTGAAATTCCTTTAGACAAGAGGTTTCAAAAGTCAAGCAGCTGATAAGTAGTTCCTGTGTAACTGGTGAGTATATCAAGGGAGTTTAGTGTGTGTCCTTTTTCAAGGCAGGGACTCGAAACAAAGGAGAGTTAATAATCAAAGGAATGGTGGAGGAAACCTGAAAAATGGCAGATTTAATAAAGATGACTAAATATATTTTGCATGAAATTACTAATACCGTTCAAAAGTGAAGAAGAAAAAAAGCCAGAAAAGCAGGGGGGCTCAAGATGCATTTGGCAATGAGGCTGGAACCTAAACCAGATCCAAGAATTAAGGGAAGGCTGAGAAACTGCAGATTTCTTGGTGGAACTTTTGATGTTGCTGAATGGGAAGATAAGGGGGAATGAGAAAGCTGAGAAAGATCCTGAAGGGATTTGAGTGGGAGTGGGAAGGAGAGACTCCATCATTGGCCTTCATGATAGGGTAAATGACAGTACATTTTCTCCTGTGGTGGATTACAGATGTGCATACCATCCTGGAGAAGGCAGAGCAGATGCTCTGACAGTCCTAAATGGAAGTATGGTACCTGGTGGAGAGAGCACTGAGGAGATAACTGTTAGAGAGGCTCTGATCCCAAGTACCTAGAAAAACTGCCTTTGGAGAAGGTGGCTAGTGCAGTGGTTGGGAACTTCAGTGTAAGGAAAAGCTTTGACCAGCAATGCAACCTCCATTCAAACCTCAGTTTTTAGGAGAGAGCTGTTGGGTAAACGTTGTTTCTTTCTTGGCATATGGAAAAGTGCCAGTGGTAGAAGACTAGTACCAACTGAGAAGGAAAAGGGTTCCAAGATTAAGGAAAATGACAGTCAGGCATTGCAGCTAAGGAAAAATTTCCGCTGCATAATGGTATGTGATTACTAAGAACTAACTGAAATGTTGAGAGCCTGGACAACAAAATGGAGAAATCTGAGCTTCTCATAGAGGTCAGGATATAAAACATCCAAGTATCAGAAGGTTGGCAGAATGCTCTTACTAAGTGGTCTAGATGTGTTTAAAAGGCTTTGTGCTGTTCAGAAATAACTGAACAAAAGCAAAAGTTGTGCAGTAGCAATTATATAGTGGACTCGAAAAAAAGGCTTTGGTGTAAAAAGGTCAGAGTGAATTCAGTTTGGCTGAAAATCACTTTGGAGAAAGATGACAGAAGGAGCAAAGAATCTGTGTTAGCCCCAGGGTTAGACTCAAACAGGGGTAGGGATCTTTGTATGTAGTGTTGTTAGATAAATACTGCCTTATTATCAGGTGGTTTGCTTTCCTGGGTGGAGATAAGAGAAGTGATAGGGCCAAGGTACTCCTGGATTTGATTGCTGGCAAGTTTCTTCCTCAAACTAGTCACTGAGCCATCAGGAAGAAAATGTTACTTTAGCCTTCACTTTGAAAAGCAATGAGGATATTCTAGAAAATAATTTTGGATTGAGCATTCAGTTTCCCTTTATGCTTTATCATCTGCTGAAGAGCTGGCTTCCCTCTCTCTGCCCCTGTCTAGCTCATCTGAGCAGTCACGCAGCCAAGGCATGAGTTACATCAGCAAGGTGACTCCAGTGGCAATGAGTCAGTCAGGCTGGGGTGGGTTCTCATGGATCAGGCCTCCAGAGAGCTGCAGCCCCTGCTTGGGGCTGCTGAGGCACTCAGGCATTCCCAGTCAGTGGCAGCTTACAGTTCATCAGATGAAGTGGAATGTAAAATTGCACCCTTAGTCATCATGGGTTGATTCAGTTTGAAATAATGTGGAAAACATATAGAGAATTGGGTTTGGAAATCTAGGTTTTGAATCTTAGAGGCAAATTTAAATAAGGAAAATTGGTCACAGGTGTAAGGTGCCTCAGGACTCAATTTCTGGAACTTACAGATATGTAAAGCTTGCCTGGAAACTGAATCCTCAGTAAAGTGTTATCCTGGTCTGTAGTTCAAAATGGATGAGTAGTCAGCCTGAGAATATATAGTACAACTAATGCAGGAATCTTGCAAGCAATGGAGAGGGGGGAAGAGGACAGGACAGCTTAATTCAGGTTTGTTTCTAAAAATTAAACTTGATCTTGCAAATTATGTGAAAGCAAATAAAAATAAGGTTTTGAGTGGTGAGAAGGATAGAAAATAACCGTAATACAGAAATAAAACATTAAATATTTTTGGCCTAATTTTCAGTAAGGATAACAATAAATAGAGGAAAATACTAGATGTATGAGAATAACAAAATGGCAATTGCTACAACCAGAGGGAACTTAAGGATCGTAAAATACTCAGAGACCAAGAGAATTTTTCATCTCACAATTAGGAAAAAATTAGTGTTGATTGTAACTATTTTAGCTAATTTTTCCTTCAGGGTGAGACCAATCATTGGAGAAAGCAGTGCCAACATGAAGAGGGAGAAAAGAAGAATTAGGCAAGCAATTAAAAGCCTGTCAGTCTATCCTCACAATATGTAAAACTTTGGAAGGCATTGCAATGTGTGGGTGAGGGGCAGTCAAGGATTTGGGAGATTAAAGAAAATAAAGTAAACTACAATACATCTACTTCAGAGAGTGAATTTTATTGACCCTATACTTGTCTTTGGGGAAAATTAATCTTCAAGACAAGGAAGGCCATTCTATGGCATTGAGGTCAGGCACGATCTGCCAGAACCTTTCCCAAGGTCTGCAGGTAAATCTTCCTGTTCAGCTCCACCAGTGGGAATGTGGAGGCTGGGATCAGTGCAGCCAGGGAAAGCTGGTACTTCCCAGCTCTCAAGAGCACTGGAACACTGCTGCCAGGAGCGAGGTCTCGAGACTCTTTTTGCATTGCAGCCCTCCCAGGAGCAATGGTTTGTTGCTGTTGAGAGAAGCCATGAAGTAGGTGATGTTGGGCAGAGAGGTACATGGCATAATAAAAGCTGACTTAAAGATATTTTTACTTTGGCTATGTGTTTCTAAATGCTGTTTTATTTGGGAGAGGTAAGTGACTCGGCAGATACTCTAGAATTGTACGACTGAAAAAGACATTGAGATCATCTAATCTAAATTAAGGCAGTTAAAACTTGTTGTGTCTGCTGTAGAGATTAAGAAATTACTCCTTGCAGCATCCTGTTTTCATAACTGGAGACACACCCAGCTGTTTTCCCCTCCCAGTCTCTTCAGTCTGTATTCATCTCTGGTATTTTCCAAAACTATGTTCATTTTATTGTACATACCTATCTTGAAGAGCAATATCTAGAACTCTGCTCACTTTATAGTACTATAACTGAGGCTTTATGAATGCTGAGCACAGGTTGTACAAACATTCATATATCCCAGTATTGTGTTTATATTTTTACAGCATGATACTGTTAACTCAGTCCATAAATTGAACCTAACCACTCTTTTTCTATGGAATTCTTCCTTAGCCACTCAGTATTTTTGCTGTTGACTTCTGCTTACGTGCGGTGTTTTTGCATGTCATCTTTTTTCTCAGACCACTTGTCCAGTTTTCCTTTTTGTCCTCTAATATAATTTGCAGTCCCATCAAGCTGGTTGGTTGTCAATTTAATAAATGTAGTCTATGTTCCATGATCTGGGTCACTAATAAATATAGTATGACCAGACCCAGTGTAGGTGACTTTGGGAACTGCATTCTACATACATATTTTGCATATTTTGACAGATAGTTAGTGGTGATTTTTTAATATTTGGAGGTGTTTGTTTTTTGGGTTGGGTTTTTTTTTTATGTGTGTGTTTTTTGGTTGAATTTTGTTTTGTTTTGAATTGTTTTGTTTATTCCTTCTTTTTTTCAGATATGCATCTCCATTAGTTTCATTTGGCTCTAATGTGTTTAGCTTGCACACATGAGTATCATAGGAGGCAAAGTGTCAGAATATAGATCTGCTTCTCAAGCCTGCTCTTCTATTTGGCAAGGAAATTTGCTTTGACATTTTTGATTTAATGCTGCCTTTTACTCATGGTCTTGTATTCTTTAAAGTCTTCACAAATAGACTGATTATAGCTACTGTGTGTTTCCTCCCTCTGCCCTTAATCCTGGTCCACTCTTACCCACAGCACCTTGAAATGCTATATCATGGACCCACCTGAATAAAAACTTGGGTTGGCTTTGTTGTGAGGCAAGAAAATGTCATTAATATCATTCATCTAGACTTTTGTAATGCATTCCACATTATGTCAAGCAATGAACAATCAGAGGAGGACTGGGATTAGTAGAGTGAACAGTAAATTAGGTAGGAATGAGTTTATAAGATGTTGGCTATGTGGTATTGAAACAGGTGGAGTGTTGTGGTGAGATAGTTTTGTCTGCCAATAGCTGTTAGCACATTTTGGGAATGACTTGCTTCGTGTTTTTACTAAAATGTTTGGACTAATTCATTAACTTTGATTAAAGCACTAAATGGTGCAGAATAGGAGAAGCCCTTAACACAGAGGAACAGGGTTTTTTATGTAACTAAAATGGAATATCCTTGAGAAACAAAGTAATAAAAACGGAACAAAACGTCACTGCATAAAACAGAAAGTGGTGGATTTAGGAGCAGATGGCAAATATAGATGAGAGCTTATCCAGCAGAAGCATTGGCAAGGAGAAGGTTTGAGCCTTCTGGTTGGTCAGAGGAGGACTGTGAACCGGCTGTGTGATGTGGAGCTGATCACAGGTGTGACTCTGGGATGTGTGAGAACAGAGGCGTGCTTGTGTCCCCCTGGAGCTGCCCCCGAGAGCCCTTTCACACTAACAGACATAATTCTGCTCATCCATGCTGGAGAAAGATCATTTAAAGCCAAACAGGATACAGGGGAGGAGGATGAGGATGACCAGAGCATAGAATACAATCTAACATGAGAGACTACATGGAAGTAGAAAATGCAGGTTAGTAACACTGCCATGTATGCTAGTATGGGAGGAATGAGGGAATGTAATCACAACTATAAATAGATCTTGGAGGTAAGTGCTATCTGATATAGTATACAAATGGATCCAGAAGATCCTAAATTCACAATACAGACCTGAGACATAACTTGGAAAAAAATACATTGCATTTTTCTAAAATACCAGTAAGTTTAAACTTAGAAAAACATTTCACATTCTGTAGAAAACTTCTGAGTGAGACATGTCTGTGTGACCTTTCAGAGACCCTAGAGAAAGGAGATGAACAAGATCTGGATCATTTTGATTTTATCTTTAAACTCACAGCTGTCACAGTTTGAAGATAAGTGAATTTATAAAAAGCGGAAAACTTGTTATCTCGGAGAGAAATACTTTGAACACCATCTGTCCTGTGTTTTCCTGAACGGAAAAAAAAGTGTTTGTCCATCAAGGTTGCTCCTGGACAAGCATGTAGGGCAGATGTGAGAATCTAAAAATAGCATTGGGCGGGGGGGAGAATCCATTATGATATCTAGGTTATTTTCTAATTTGTTTACTAGATAGTCTGATGGTGTTTCAACATTATTTCAGCATTATCCTGATGCTGGGATATATTGACTAAAACCCTGTCTGTTCCATCAGACTTTTTATTATCAAATGTAAACTTTTAACCTCACCTTCTTAGTGGCTTATTGCCTATAAGAGTTTTTTTTATTTGAGAAGTTCTCTCAAGCCTTTAATGCTGCAGATTCAGGAATCAAACCAGTGTATTAGCAAGTGTATCTGTGTAGGAGGTCTGACAGAGTTACAGTATGATTATAAAATAATCATAGGAAGAGAAAATACTGCTCAAGAAGGTTAAAATACATTTCTGTGTAGTCTGACACTTGATTGTTTCTCTCCCTCCCTCACACAGGTGAGGTGAACAGTCTGGTGTTTTTATTTGAGGAGTATATATTAGCATGTTGTCTCAGTAAGATGGAGCTTTTTATAAAGATAATTAAAACATAATGCACACTGTTACTTAAGTCTTAGTGTTTGGAAATATGAAAATACTATTTTTAAGATGCCCTTATGGGTAAAGTGTACAATGTTTAGAATATAAAAAAGATGTATTGCAAAACACAGACCAATGTTCCAGTTTGACCTTACTCCCAGCAAGCTGGAACTAAGAGCAAAGAGGCACTGAGTCCAAAATGAGTAATCCTCTCCCTCCATGAATGGCCTATGGGAATCCATAGACAGCCAGATAGAAAGCCTAAAGAGCTGCCAAATGGGGTTCCTGCTTTTCTGGAGACAGTGGAAATAGAAAAGGAGGAAGGAGTAGAAGTTGCAGCCTTTTAACTATTCACCAACATCCCTGGACCACCCTCCTCCCCAGTTCAGAGTGTGTTGCAGATCGAATGTGCGTATTCTACAGCTCTTATTGTGTCTGACAAACAGTGAAATGCACTGCTGTCAGTAAAAGGGAGTAAATGTAGACCTGGAGGAGTGGCCCTGAGGAGTCTTTTGATTCTCAGAAACTGAATCCAAATTTATGTACAACAACTTTATTCACGTGATAACATGAAGTAGGTATTCCCCTCTTTCAGCTTCTAGGACGTGTTCTTTTAAAATACTGTTCTCAGTTCTTGATTTTTTTTCAGTATTTTTCTTCTTCACCTTCTGTAAGTTTTTGAGGCTTTTGTTATTGCAAATAGCTCCAAACAGGAGCTTCTCTTTAACATATCCAGCTCTGTTTCAAGAGCCAGTTCCATTCCCCACAGAGACTTAACTGAGTTGTCCCAGCCTGCTACTCAAGTGACCATTTTATAGCATGGTGTCAGGAATACATTGCATGCCCTGGGTGTGGTGTCAGGCATAGAGGGAGCATTTGATGTTACAAGAGTCCTATGGGGCTACAGGAATGGAAAATACCAGCACGGGTGCATGCTCACCACTGCTGTAAGAGGAAGTGATGCCTGGAGTGAGGCTCCCTCAGAACCGCACCCTGGCTCGCCTCCGATGGAGCCAGTGGCTTGGTTCCAGGAGGCAGCCCTGGACCAAAGGGCCTGCCAGCAGCCTGAGCAATCAAGGAGCCTCAGCTTCAGTGGGAAGCTGAGCTTTCTGTGGTGAGGATGCTCCCGAGTTGTTTTGGTGAAGAGCAAGCAGAAAAATGCAAAATAAAATACAGTCCATTTAAAAGACAGGAAGATGACTAAGCTGGTGAATAAGATGCTCTAGACAAAGGACAGGGAGTGGCAGGGAAGAGGAGCTGAAAAGCCAGTAGAATTGGGGAAAAAAACCAGTGCTCTGGAAATCCAAGTTAACAAATATGTAGGGGATAAGATGGAAAAAGGTGAGGCAGGTATTTAAGTTCTGGGTAATAAGAACAGAAAGGGACCTTATGAAAGCTAGATCTGGGTGACTCAGGAAGCAAGATGAGCTTCTGAGAGGCAGTTGGGAATGTAGTCTGAGAGGAACAGGAAATAGTAGGAGGGTGAAAGGTGGACTCCTGTTCTGTAATGGACTTCAATTAGTGGGAAGAATGAGAGGGACACGACAGTGCTGTTGAATCAGAAGAGCAGAAATGTAGTGGATGTTTAGAAGGCTGAAGATGATTTTCTTAATCAGGTCGTTTTTCTGGAGGTGAGGCTGGAAGGAGGCCAGGTAAATGAATGTTACATCCAGTAAGTTATAGGGGAAAAGGATGCAAGAACATTGTGAATGTTGCTGATAGGGTTGGAAGAAGAAAGTAAAGCCAAGAAATGAGTTGGACGGAGTTTGGCATCACTGTGATGGAAGCAAGAAAGCTGAAAAAGCATGAATACTGCAAAACATGGATGGCACCCAAGTTAAAAAGGGTTTGATGAATATTGCAGACGGAGTGTGGGTAAGAACATTATGAACTTGAAGCTGTTGTGCTTGCTTGTAGAAGACAGAATCTGTCCCAAGGTTAATGAATGTTATGGCACATTACCACGACAATTGAAAACTCACATGAAAGTCCAGAATTCCCATGTCCAGTGAGTTGTACAACAAGCACAGAATGAAAAGGGTTCCTTTCTGCACAGAGTTAAAATCTCAGAGTGAGTCAAGGGCAGATGACACACAGAGACAGGAAGTGGGAAATAGAAGGCATTGCTTATGAGGGAAGATGAGGCTTCCATCAAGCAGTGCCCAAGCCATTGTCAAGGTTTCAGAGGTCAACAGCAGGCAGAGTTTTAAGGAGAAAATGGAAAGATGTCAGTGAATCAGCTTTGCTAGTGTTGCCAGTAAATTGTTCCTGAAATTGGTAAATGAGTGATACCAGGATTGGAAGATGCTGTGTCGGAAAGTGCAGTGTGATGTAATGGGGCTGCTGGGGGAAGGAATGCAAAGAGTGGGCTGGGAGTGTTTGTGACAGCATTTTGCATGGTCTGAACATGTGTGCATTTATTAAGGCCAGAATGAAATGCAGAATGAATACAGGCAATATAGGCTGGTGCTCTGAACTATGAGGATGGGTAGAAAAATGTGTTTTATAAGCTTTGTTAGAAAGACCTGCACCCAGAAGTGAGACAGAGCAGGTCACACCTAAGGTGACATGGATGTTACTCAATTTGAATGAGTTGCAAGGGTCCCAGCAATTTGGATCAATTAATGAGGGAAGGGGGATTAGGAAAACACAAGTCTGTTACAGTGATGTTGGGCTTAAAATGAGGCATCCACAAAGTGATGCCTAAGAGACTGCTCAATATTTTGTATTTGAACATAAATCTGGAGTTAGAGCACTGTCCACCAAATAAGAAAACTCATACAATTCTATTGACTGCAGTGATGATGATGTTTTTTTCAAGGCCATGCATCTGGTTTTTCTTTTACCACAATTATTGGTCTCCTGTTGCAGCAGGGACACTGATTCAGCCACAGATATAGCACCAGATCACTAACAGGGCTTATTCCCAGAGTTGTGTCAACAGTACTGGTATGATGAAGTAGATGGGGATGAAGTAATGGGGAAAATTGCAGAGTCATGTTGATGCATGCAGCATTAAACCCCATGATGCCTGCCCAGGGAAGGACAAAATTGGTTTTAAAAGTAGATTGAAAACATTAAAAAGATAGAAACCATATTTTAAATTGGATTAATTTGAAATATGCTGTAAAATCAGTTAGCACGGATCTGGAGTGTATTAACTGTACTGTTGCATGTGTTCCTTCATGTACACTCTTGTCCTCAGCTTCTCAGTTTTGAAAAATTACTAAAGATAGCCTGGTGAAGTTTTTGCATGTCTGATTTGCCCACCTCAATAACTAAAAAAGGAGATTTAAATGAAGAACTTGCCAAATGAACTGGCACCTGAATGCCAGTTACTGCATTTTACTTGTTGCAGTTCCATTAGTAATGATTGTTTCACACACATTAATTTCTCCTTTGGACTTTGGCTTCTGCACTTAAGTACAGGGTCTGAACTTGATGGGTTGCACAAATGCATAATGAGAAAGTTAATTTCTCCACTAACAGGAGGCTGACCATAGCTCTGCCCGTACACTGCATTATTTCTGCAGGAAATATCTGCAGGACTATCACTATGAAACGGTTCTGCTTGCTAAGCAAATGTGGAGCAGCACAGACAGGAAGAAGATAAGTAGAAAAAAAAGCTAATTTAAATACTGAAGACCGATTTAACTAACCTTCATTTGTTTTAAAGTTTAAATATTTACTCATTTGCAATATTTGCATGTGCTCTTTCCTGGCCCGCAGCACTGCGCACGTGGGTTTCCCTGGCGCGGTGTGAAGAAAGAGCAGGGTTTGCAGTTCAAGGGGTTCGCTGCCTGCAGGAAATGAAAGGGGGTCACAGCAGAGCGCCTGATCCATGTGTGCTGTCGCTTCCCCAGTGCCGCTGTGGCATTCCCGGTGGCCGTAGCTCCCACCAGGGCGGTGGCACAGGGCCCGGGCGCTGGCTGCCGGCCAGCCCGCAAGTGCAAGAGCTGCAGCTGCCACCGGCCCCTGCCTGCTCAGCCAGCGCTGCTCCACTGAAAAACCTGCCAGGCCCCTAAAGGGGAAAAATCGCAGGGGAAAAAAAAGAGCAGCTCTTGCACAACTGTGCCAGCACAGCCCGGCGTGCCTTCCGCCTCAAAGCAAACAAAAACCAAACTGAAAACGTCCAGCGGAGGACGGCAAAGCCATCCACCACCTGGAATTTTTCATGCAGTCACTAAAAATACAAAACCTGCAGTATTGCTGTCCTCACATGCGTGCCCTGAGTCTGGGCTGTGCTGCAGCACACTGGGGAAGTTACAATTGCGATTTTAGGAAGGGAATGTTTGCATTTTTCCGTTGATTTTCATGATTATCTGTAGTTCTAGTGATTATCTGCAAAATAGGGCACGCTGTGTTACCAGTAATACATGTATCCTGTGGCAGTGAGCCAAGCCAGTAATTGAAGGTCAGGGATTGTTTGTCGAGTGCAGTTCAGTGTGCTGCCTGATTCCATAGGGGACTGGCAGTGCCAAAGAACAAAGGCAGCTCTGTTCTGCAAGCTAATAGTGTGGCTTGTTTGACAGAGCTCAGGCCCAATTGTGAGAAGAAGCAAACAGTAGTGGAAAACAGTGCTAAAATAATGTGACTACTAAAAAAGCCTTTTTAAAGTGTAGTATTTTGCAAATGTCAAAACCAGGCTTGTATAGACACAATTTTTAAAAATTCTTGTTTAAAAACTTACCTTTACATGGCATATCTGTGTTTTGTTAAGAACATGCACATATATATTGTAGTAAATTTTGTAAGTAGTAATGATGTAAATGTCACTTTATGTTGCCTTAGTCTACTTAACAATTATACCAGTAGCAACTTCCTTGGGTTTTTTTTACTTCCAAAAGGTGTTTTACCACTTAGTGGATTTTTCCTGAGGATGTCTTTGAGTGAAACTCTTGGAAATAAGAGTTGCTGAGTTAGTATTCTATGCATAGCTGGTGCAACTTGAGAATTTTTAGCAAAATCCCTCTGTGGTAATGAATTGGTGGTGCTGGGCTGGGTATTAATATTCTTTGTTACTAAGTTGCCATCTATTAATAAAGCTTTGTCCAAACAGGCAAACTTGCCTGTCCTCCAGACCGTCTTGTGATTTGTATTTTAATAGTGTCTGTCTTGGATATTATTAAGGATTGCCTGCTTTGACAGTTGCATTAAATACCACATAGCTATCACAGCACCATTAGTTCAAGAGTAGCATGAAGTATGTTGTGCTTTGTAGTAGGCATTTTTGATTTGTTTGCCCTTCCTGAAATAGCTATTAAGTGTCTGGGCTCTTAAGAGAAATGGTAAAACAAAACCTACAACTGTATGAGAAAGGAGGGGAATCTAGTGGTGGAAGTAGTATGCCTTTGGGATGCTCAGTACTTCTTGGAGATAATGTAAAATGTGCTTTAAAAGTTAAATTGAAGATCATACAAGTACAGAATTAAGTTTGGAGAAATATTTGTTTATTGATTACTTGGCAAAGTCTGAGTACCAAGATATTTTCTTGTGTCAGCTCTTACTGATAGGTCAAGTTTTCTTCCTTAGAGGTGATGAGGCCTCTGAAGGACCAAGTCTGTGAAAGACTGTCCTGCTCACTTAACAAGTGGCCTTGTTGCTGTTGGGTGGCAGATAACAAGGCACGCTTCTGCTCTAAAGGGGGAACAGCAGTGCAAACTGCAGCCCCAAACCTGGAATAAGGCTGCATTTTAGTCTTTGCTACTGCGTGACCTCTGTCAGTACTGGTGCAAGTGACTGAGGTGTTATTCCCCCTAGCCAGTGAGAGGTGGTTTGGAGAAAAAGGAAGTGAAAGGAAATCAGGTCAGAATGGTGTCACTAAGATGTTTAATTTTTTTCTCTGGAGATAAGGGAGTGCAGCCCTACCATGGCATGGCTGGGGCAGGAGGTGTGTTTTGGGGGAACCAAGGAGGTTAGTGACCTGTGTTCTGCTGGTGGTGAGCCCTGAGTGGATCTGGTGAAGGGCTGTGGCAGGGGTTCTGGAAACCAGAGGAGCAACTGTCCAGTCTGGGTGGTCAGGAATAGATGGAGGCTGCTCAAGGCACTGCTGCCTCCCTGCAGCCTTGCTGCCATATAAGGCTGCTCAGCTGCCTTGAGCCAGCCCGGATGGAAGACCACTTAAAAAGGAAAATCAATACTATAAACTGCCTCTCCTAGTGTCCTTTCCAAGCAAAATCCAGGAGTCTTGCACTTAGGTGGTTTGAGCATAGACCAGGTAGTGTACAAACACCATGTACAGGTAGCCTGGTTCCTGCCCTTGCTCTCGTGTGCATGCAGTGTCACAAACTGTTACAGAAGAAAAGCAGTTTGCTGAAGGAAAGCCTGTGGTGGGTAGAGAGCCTTCCAGTTCAACTTTAATGTTTAGCTGTACCTAAGTATTTTATTTCAGAGCTTAGTATGTTACAGCATTCCAGTACACCTTTAAGCTTACATCATTTGGAATAATTCAAGATGAGAACAGAGATGTAGTCATGCATTGATTTCCCATTATTCTCATACTTTCTTGGCAAATGACACGCCTTGTATTTTTTCCGTGAAGTGAAAAATGTACAGCTGTTTATGTTTAAAGAGTTTGGGGAAAACATGTCTCTATCACAACCTCCCTTGTGATTATTCTTTCTTTATTTTTTTTTCCTTACTATCCATGTTTATGTATGTGAGCTAAGCTCAAGGAGTATATTACAGGTGTTTTTGCTAAATTTCTCTCTGGAAATAATTTTCTCATTAGTAAGTGTCCCCTGAACCTTTTCCTCCTGGACTATTCAGTTGAAGTTTCCATGTGAACTGTAAACAACTAGTTAGTGACATTAGCTAGTGTTGGAAAGTGTGAAAACACGTGGGGGTTTTTTTGTTTGTTTGTTTTTTGGGGGGGTTGGGTGGGGGGTCGCCAGGGAGAAAATAGGTTATATACTAAAAGTGAGAAAATTATGCTTGAAAAGTTTTCCGCCAGTTCCCGGGCTGTGAATCCCCGCTGAGCACTGTGTGCTATTGCGTGAAGGCTTTGCCCTGGCTCTGGCGGCGCAGGGGGGAGCGGAGCCGCCCACCGCCCTCTGCTCCGGCTGCTCCTGGACCCAAACCAGGCACTGAGCTCATGCCTGACC
>VXBC01008907.1:68667-114885 GCA_013399945.1 Ploceus nigricollis | reverse complement strand
CCGTTAACGGCACGGACCCCGCCGTTAGAACAGCCGTGGGCGTCGTTGGTGCGCCCTGCCATGCGGCAGCTCCGGCGGGCAGCGGGCCCGGCTGGCGCTGCCTTCTCCCCGCGTCCCGACGGGGACTTCCTTCTGCCCCCCCCGCCGAAGGGCTGCGGGAGTTCCGCCCGGAATAACGCCTTGGCTGGAAACGGCCGCTTCCGTAGGGATTGCAGGCAGGGTAATCCGCGAATGAGGAAACCCCGTGCTCGATTTAACGTCAGATCTGCTTTACTGATTGTCCGCTCTTTTCCACTTGGTAATTCTGCCTTTGAGTACAAACCATGGCAACAAACAGGCGTTGGAAGAGAGCTACAGCTGTTTCGAATGATTAAGTGTCATAAAGAAAAGGTGCCGGTGTTTGCGCTATTGCAGACTAAACAGCAAGGCTAGAGAATAATATGTGGAAAAGTTTACTGAATAGCATGTAAAAATTAGGTTTAATTAATCTTTTTAGTTTTTGTGCTTTAAAGAGGAAGAAGTATAGAATGTAGATGTTTTTTGTGCAAGAATAGCTTTCTAAATTACATTGTCTTTAAAGTCTGTTTGGCTTACGGCATAAATTCCTCTAGAAAGATTTTTAAAAAAGGGTCACTGCGGTACGTGTGCACAGTAGGATGTGCTTTTGTGGTGTGGGGAGCGGGCTTGCGGCACAGAGTGCTCAGCTAAGCAGGCTGTGAGCTCCAGCGAGGCAGCTGAGGCAGTGATACGTGTGGGATGAGCTGGGCAGCAGCTGCGAGCTCAGCTGTAACCCGAGCATTTGCTGCATTGAGCCTTCTGGGTGTCACAGCCTGGCAGCGCCCAGGCTGCAGCAGTCGAGGTGCAGTGGCTTCTGGAGCCCTGGCCAGTGCCAGGGAGCTGCCTGCTCGCATGCTGGAGGCAGATTACTGCCACTCCAGCTGCTTAATTGCACTAGGCAGAGGTAAAAATGTACTATGTGCTTGCTTGCTACTGCTTCGCTCCTGTGATTGCTGTGGAGGTTTTGGAAAGATAAATAAAGAGATGGCTTGTGTTATTGGGCATAAGAAAAGGCAGTCACTGAGTAATCTGCTGTATTGGTATTTGGTGAATGCTGTTGAATGGTTTTGTGATTGCTTGCTGTGAAGTGATGGTAATTTATGTTTTCTAAAAAATTATTTGAATTTCCAGAAGGTCCAGAATCCAATTCTCAGACTCAGTGCTGTGCCAGCTGCCTCTTGTAGGCAGGTTATTTCTGGCATGAGCCGGGGTAAAATCATGGCGAGGGGGCAGAGTAAGAAACACACTTTATTCAGCATCAGGGAACTTGTTAGCAAAGCAGCCACAAAGAGAGTGTGTGTGTGTTCATGGAGCTCCCTTTGGCTAAGCAGGGAAATCTGGTGGGAGAAAAAGTGGGATTTTTTTTTTTTTTTAAAGCATCCAGTTAGAATAGTGGTAAAACCAGATGTCACTTAAAATTGAGTGCTTGAGTCCTCTGCTTAGTTGTGGTCTTTGGGGAATTGGGTTAACATATAAAACTTCTTTTACAAGCTACAGGTTTGAAAGGGAGATTTTAATTTACAGCAGTTCAGTTTTTCCTGGTTTCTGCCATTATGCTTGATTGTCCTTAAAGTTGTCTTCCACTTTGGGAACGGAAAGAGGGAGCATCTGCAAAGAGCTTTTCCTCTGAAAATCTGCAGGGAGCTTGTTGGACCTTCTTATATATATTTTCATGTCATTACATGCCTCATATGCTTACCTTTAATAGCTGACTCTTGCCTGCTGGGCTCTCAGTCTGTTTCTCTTTGGGCATGTGTGATACGTAGTGTGAAATTCAGTTATGTCTTCCATTTAAAATTTTTCAAACCCCTAACCTGTCCCAGGTTGGGTGTCTCCTTGGTGGCCTGCCTATCTCATGTAACTGATGGAGTCTGGACTTTGCTTTTCCAAGAAGGCGTTTACTTAAGGGTGGCGTTTTGTTGTTGATAGTGGGAATGTTTTTTAATAGTGTCTGATAAATCTCAAGTCGTGTGGATAGTCGAGTGGCTATCCACATAGGGCGAGATGTCTGACATGGCATGGTTTTGCTTTATTTATTTACATATTTTTGCTCTGTGCTTCTGGGATAGCCTGCATCCTCCACATGAGTATTTGGGGGGCGTTGACCTGTCTAGAGGCATAGATCTGTGAAAGTAAGGGAGAAGGCTTACGTTTCTCTTCTCAGAATAATCACACTCACAGATCTATATTTGGAACTAGTTCTTTTAATACCAGTAGGAAGATATAAACCAGTGGCTCACATGTACCTTAATCTGTAGTGTTGTCTGAATCCTGAATGATAACTGCAAGCCACATTCCACACAGTTTCGTTTCAGCTGATGATGTGGTATGTCCTGTTGTTTGTAGTCAGAAACTCATTTCTTGACCTGAATAATAGCTCAGAAAGTTAGAAAGAAGGCAGTGTGGGAAAAGTAGAACAATGTGAGGGAAGACATGGGGGCAGTTTAAGAGCTGAAGGACTACAGCATTGGCTTTTTCAAAGAAAAAATTGTCTGTTTGTGAGTTTATACACTCAACACTTTGCAATTTCATGATGTGAACTCCACCCTCTCTTAACCATTAGCAATACAAGATCCATTATAGGAAAGTGATGCAAGAGCAAAGGCCCTTTCTTAGCTATTAGAGGTTAAATAATTATTTACTCTTTGGACTCTGTAGCTGGAATATTATCATATACTTTTGCTCCTCCAGCCCTTTCATCTAGTTACCTATTGTAGAGATGGCTGACTGGTGGAGAGGTTTGACTTTTTTTCCTTCCTCGTCTGAGAAAGAGTAGCAGCTGAAGTGAAACCTTAAATAAAATGGAAACAAGAATGCTGTGCATTCAGTCGGAGCATTTGTGGAGTTTGATAGATTTATTTGAAAGTATAATGTATCTCCCATGAAGAATTCTCTCATTTGTTTAGTAAGTGCCAGAGCTGAAGCTCCAGAGACACTTGGGTTATATTTAGCCTAATCGCAAGGCAACACCTTTGAAAGTAGGTAATGAAGCCTGATAAAACCTTGAGTGCTCTCTTACGAGCTGCCTGCAGACTGGCTCAGGGCAGGTCACTGGCTCTGCTGCTGCCCTGCTTAGTGGCTTTTGTCAAGTTATGGGATTGCTTCGTGCCTCAGTTTCCCCATCTGTAAATAGGTCGTGGTGATCCTGCTTTCCCTTGTAAGTACTTGGGGTCTGTTGCTGCAGGATGTTGCATGTGAGCTGTGATAGCAGCATTTTACAGATGTTGGTGTAGCATTTGCACAGTGCTCCATGTGGTTTGACCTGCCCTTGATTCTCCTCTTTGTCTTCTTCTCCTGCATTTTAAATTTAGAATCGGTCTCAAAGGGCTTTTTTCTTTTCCTGTTTTCCCTCATTATTATTTTTTTGTCCTGTAAAATAACTTTCCTCTTATTTTTTTCTGCCCCTCCATGTTTTTTCTCCTAGCATCCTGCATGTTCTTTCTGCCAGTCATTTCTTTTGTTCACAGATGTCTTCCTCTTGCTGTTCCTGTCTGTCCTCAGAGCAGCATTTCTCTCCCCTCCATCCGCTGGGATTTCCTTTTCACCTGACTCATCCCCAGTAGGTACATCCCCGCTCTGCTGGGCTCTCCTTGTGCTTCTGTTCCAGGAAACCCGGGCAGCAGGGGAGGGTTTGCCTGCTTGTCCCCTCTCAGGGGAGATCACTGGAGGCATGGCGCCCTCCCTGCTCGCCTGCTGCACCCTGCTGTGCCTGGATCAGAGCAGGGGCTTTGGGCCAAGACGGTACCAGGGTGTTGAGGAGCCTCTGACTCCCTGCTCCCCTTTCTCTGTGCCTGGCTTTTGCAGCAGAGCTGGGAGATTTCTTGCTTCCTCCAGCAGCGAGGGTTGTCAGCACCTTGTTGCTTTCCCAGCCCACGGGGTGAATCAGGCAAGCTCCTGGCCCTGCTGCGAAATGCCCGTGCCCGGTGCTGTGGGCTCGAAGGCGTTGTGCTGGAGCAGCCGGTTGCTGCAGGGAGGAGCGGCTGCGGGGGCGGCAGGAGCAGAGTCAGAACAGTTCAGAGATGGGCAGGGAAATGAGATGGTTGACTTGAGGCAAGGTGAACGATTTCAGAACAGGAAGCGGGGGGAGGGATTTCTCTGCAGTCTGCTTCCACTTGAGCTGTCCTTAGTATAATCACTGCTGTGCTAGCTGGTCCTGCAGGCAGGGAGAGAGGATCTGCGGGCTGAGCTGCGTGTTTAGGATGGAATGGTGCTCCTGTACTTTGAGCTTCTGTGGTAAACAATCTTGCTCAAGCATAGTGAAGGAAAGGAAGAATGTATGGTGTAGTTCTCTTTTCTAGCTGGTTTTCCACCAACGACACAAAGGGAAAAATCGACAGAACACAAAATCCTCCTTTCTTGTATAATTAGTAACTGTTACTCTGTTTTAGCTTGTTTTAATGGGAGAATGCATCAGTATTTATACAGTTTTGGGGGTTTGATATGCTGAGGGGTTTTTTCAGTTGCCTAATTTTCTCTTTTTTCCTTGACAGACATTCAAGCCCTTGGTTGGAAAAAGTGTATACAATTCAATTACTGCAGTAGAATTCCTTGTGGACAAACAGCTGGATTTCATAACTGAAGATAGTGCCTTTCAGCCCTATCAGGTAAGAAATTTGACTAGTGTATAAGTACTATCCATTTAATTTATTTAAAAACCATGATTTTTCTATTGTTTAAGAGCATTTTATGTTCAAGTTCTGTGTTACAGGAACAATTTCCTATTGGTTATTAGCAGAGATTGTTCCTTGTTCTGTGAAAGATTATATTGGGTACTCTGTTATTCTAGTTAATCTGATCATTCTCATCATGTCAAGGTGTACTGTGCCACGAATATTACTGTAACACATTCAGATAAAATCCCTGACCCCTTTAAAGGTTAACCAGCACCATTAATTGTAGAGCAGATAGAAGATAGTATCCCTCCTTCTGAAGCTTTCATTTCCAGGTCTTTGCGTGATTACAGTGATATTCCACTTCCTGATTTTTGGTTCTCTTGGAAAATGAATAACAGAAAATGTTAATATCTTAAAAAAGAAACACTCTTCTTACTGTTGCCTGCTAAAATTTCCAGTATCCTTGATTTTAATGCCTCTTCATTAATTAGAAACACATTAATATATTAATGTGTGTGTATTTAAAGAACAAGAGAATAGTGATTCCTCCCCTTGCTGCTTCAGAAGAAGGTCTAAAAATCTCTTCTATCACAAATAGAAAAATACTTGATACTTCAACTTGTGCTGAACTGATTGCAATTACAATAGCCATAAATTCTTCCTTATGGCTTGGATGGTGTGCTGTGGTGATACAGAAATAGTACTTAGAGGCTTGGAATAACAGATGGCCCTGAATAAATGCTATGTAATTTTGTCCTGACACCCCTTCTTCCCTCCTGCTTCACCAAGATGTTTTTTTTTCCCAATGCCAAATACAGAGCTAGAAAAAGAGAGTGGCTGAGAGAGAAACCTAGGAAAAGGAGAGGGAGGTTCAGTTCATGGAAGGTCTGGTGCTTCTGTGTGTCTGTGGTAGGGAAGCCAAACGAGTTGAACATTTCTCATCAGGGTGAGGTTACATGTTATGACTCGAGCTGCTAGAACAGTTTGGCTCTGCTGCAGACAGCAGTTCCCACTCTCAGACCCTGCACTAGCGCCTTCAGCCCTCTAAACCAGCACAGCCTTGATTTTGGAGCACGGGGGGGGACACGGCGCGGAGGAAAAGCTGTGATGTTGATGAGCTGAGCTGGATTAGCCCAGGGTGCATCCAGTGCTGTGGCTTCCTCCACGGAGGGGGTCAGGATGACGCAACACAAGAGTGGGATATCCTCCTTTGGCAGCAGCGACCTCTTAAATCAGCTGAGCCATGAAGTGTAAATTCACCCTCAGAGTCCAGCCGCAATCTTCCCGATTCATTTTACAAAGCAAATACTGGTGCTACTGTCTGTCCTTTGCCTGAAATCTGTCAAGATCATGTGTCTGGTAATGCTCATTCCAGTAACAGTAATCAATCTCCTTTTGGCAGGGGATCATTTCTGATCTGAACAAAGCAAACAGAACATAGGAGGTCTGCCTTTTGTTAGACAATGCCATTGCCAGGCAGTGACATAGCGATGTTCTATGCATTTTAGGCCCTCCAAAGAATATTAACTGATAGAGCATTAGACTTGGAAGCACCTTAATTTGGGAAGGTGCATTCAGGTTGAAGGTGTCATTTTGTAAAATATGTCATATGAACAGACAAAATATGTCATTCTATCTTGATCAGTAATGTGAAATTAACAGTGTTGGCGACTTCACTTCTCAAAGACGTATTCACCAAAAATTGCTACAAAGCAGTAGCTTGTCAAAAATAGTTCTAGAGATAAGCTTGTTCTCCCTAACTGTTGGCCTCTATTTTTGACACATAGAGGGCAATTCTGTGTTAGATCAGGCTGTTTCCTCCTCTCCTGGAGCAAATAGTTACCTCTTGAAACCTGAGATGGAGGCTGTTGATCTGTCTCCATCATGAATAGTTTGGTGACAAGATACTTAAATTGTTTATTTTAACATTACAAGAAGTTTCCTGACAGAGATTCCTCTAAGTACTAAGGCACCCAGAATTTGCATTTTAACTGGATATTGCTTGGATATTGAGTGTAGTAGCATAAAACAGCATTGTGCTCACTGATGAATAGTGTAAAGATTTCTTTATTTGAATGGTTATAAAAGCATGAGAAATGTTTTTCATAGGAATTTCTCTTTGCAGGGCTGGCAATATCTCGGTGCCAAGTTTTACAAGTTAATTGTACAGATAAGAGCTGTACTGAATGATAATGTCTTCAGGAGAACAGAAACTATATGTACTAACAGTATGTTAGACAGAAATATTAGCTTTATTACTGAGACTTATTTTCTGCTCAAAGATAGCTGAAGTGGAAGGATTGTTTCTATTACTTTTGTGTGCTGTTTTCTGTTAATGCCAGAAATCACATTCCTAGCCATTAGTCACTTATTGTAAGGTAGTTTGTACTTGTATGTTTTTTCTGAAAGACATCCCTTTTCTTTGCCATAATACCAGGTCCTAGATAAATCTTTGGTAAACTTCCTGTTGCTATCTCCTTTGCAAAAAAATGGCGGTTTTGCTCCCTTATTTAGTCTGGAATAGCATTGATCTGCTCGTGAGCAAAAGACAGAAATGAGGAATCATTCTTTGCAGGGATGAGTTAACTTTGAGTCTTCTGAAACATGTTTAGTTTTTTGTTTAAGCTCTCATGGCTGCACATTTTCAATATGAAGTCCTTAGAGACCATGTTGACCTAAACACTTTTTTATTGCATTTTGCTCTTTGTGCCTAAAATTCCAGTATCTTCCTGCCAAAACAAACAAAGTTTGAATTTGTGGGAAGGCTCCATTTCACTTCAGATACAATTCTTAACTACTGACTAATTTTTCCCATCGTTACATAGACTCATAATACTGGTAATGGGCAGCAGAGGAGTATTTGGTACGAATTCTGCTCACATCAGTTCTGATCAAGAAACAGCGGTGTTTCACATAACTATTGGGCCAAAAGGCTTCATGAATAAGGTGCTGCTGTCCAGTGTAAAGGTGACAACTACTCAAAGCAGAGAAAACAGTACACTTGGCATCCTTTCAGACTTGGCAGGAAAAACAAAGTTTGAGTAGGCAAAGAACTAAATTACTGTCGTTACCAGAAGTGGTTCTTCCAGAACAAGATTAAAGAGACTTTGGCAGGACTTCTGGGGAATCGTGACCCATGCATTCCCATGCCATGTCTGCTCTTTGCATAAATAAACATGTTTCAATTGTTAAGAGATTCAATGACCTTGCTAAGGGCTAGATAAATATCATTGTTAAAAGTAGGGTATGCTGCTGCATTATATGAGCCCACTTCCATGTCTTCACAAGGTTTGCTATACCGACTGTAGCACTTGCCAGTGAATTTGTTCTTTGCTGCTAAATGTGCATGTGGTTCTTCTTTTGCCTTATGTGTGTACTGCTTAGAATCCTGCCCTTCTCTTTAAAAATTGCTTGGATTCTGCATATGTGGTGCCTTAAACACCAACCTACAGCTTGTTTCCAGTGCCTTTTATCTCTGTTGCTTCTTGGAGGATGTAAACTGTATTATTCTCTATGTGAAACTTGTGTGTGACCGAGTGACTCATTCATTAATCTGGGATGGTCAGACCATTTAGTCATGTAGTTCTTTTTATGGTGGTGATGAGGGGATCTTGAGGATAAAGCAGATGTGAAGGTTTGCTGTGGTACTTTGCTTAGCAATGGAACGGAAATTTCTTTTGTAGGAAATAGACAAAAATTTACAACATGCATTTTTAATATCAAATTGGTATCTTTAGGAAGTTTAGTCTTGAAATGGACATGTAGGTTAGGTCTTTAATGTGAATTCCACTTTGCATTCAAAATACATCATGTATGTCCTGTGTTTAAAAATTCACAAGTGTAGTGAGTTTAATAATGGCTCTTGGTATAGTCTGAAAATGAACACTTCTTTCAAAAAGCTGTTTTAAGGAAAAATTACCGTTAAGTCTACACATACAAGTGTGACCTAAATCAAATACTTTGAACTGAAGTGGTTTTCTATAATAAGTTATTTGTACTGTTCTGTGACATCTACGTGTGTCTGTTTTGTGATACACATATTAAGTTAGGCAGCAGCAAAGCTAATCATGCCTTAATTTGTTTAAGCACTGTCGTTTACTTGAAGGACTATAGATGGGGATGTGAAGCATTAAAGCCCAGCATATGGTATGTGTGACCTCATCAGAGTGGTGTTTTTGTCTGGGTGGTGTTTGGCAGTGCCCGTCACGGACACTGTTGGGCTGAAGTGTGTGATTCTGCTGTTGCTGGCTGAAGCAGCTGGAGTCAACTGCATTATACTTTGGACAAGCAAATGAAGAATAACAAAAAGTGTTTTATATCGTGGTTTTTTCATAGTAAAATAGGCTTGTGGAAAGATCTGGAAAGACTCTGCTTTGCCCGAAGCAGTGAGTGCATTTCAGCTGTGTGTCTGGGTCGGGCAGAGCAAGGGTGCATGATTGATTATATACTTCCAAATATGTACATACCGTGTGTGATAATGTATTTCCAAAGGATTTCTGAGCACACAGCACTGGAGCAAATGTGCACAGTGGAGGCAGAATAGAATTCAAATGAAGTTCCTTCACAATCATTAAATGTCCTGCAAAGGGTATTTTACCACTCAGGGAGGAAAGTGGAAGGATGCACAGTCTTTAAAAAGTCCTCTTGCTTATTTGGTTTAAAGAAAAAAATCTTGCTAAGAATGAATATTTATGGTGAAATCTCTCTTCAGGCCTCACACTTTCCTTCAGAACTTTTTTTTTTCCCCCCCCTGGAAGAGAAGCCTGATTGCTTTAGTGTTTCAAAATGGTACAGTCTGCCTGTCTACCCCTGTGCTGAAGGTTGCAGATGTAAAGATAGGGCAATGAGAAATCCCCTGTGGGAGGTGTTGCATGAACAGTGATAGGCACCTGTACTTTGCTCTTTTTCTAAATGTGTGTGGCATGTCTGAATGCTGGCAGGTCAAATGTCTAACACGCCTTAAAGATTGTTGAAATAATCAACTTTCTCACTAATAATGAAGTAGGTACATCAGATACAGGACCTAATATACACTTATCTTGATCTATTACAGATTCAAGTCATATATGCCATTAAGAAAGACTTGAGTGAAGGGCCATGGGCAACACCACTGCTCTGCTTTTCTGTTCATTATGGACAGACATTGGATATTTCAGACCTGGATGCCTTTGTGTTCCATGACTTGTTTGCTTGTAGGAGCAAGTAAGCTGGGCTTGTGTAGTAATGACCTGTGCACAGAAAAAATTCTTTAAACATCTTGAAACAGGGATAAAATAGTATTTTTCTGTCTGTATTTTAAGCACCCCATAATTATATGTGCACTCATCTTTCAGACTTCTCTTACTTTAGGCTTCAGGCTTAAAAATAACTACTGCAGCTGAAAATTGCTTTTCCCATAAACTTTTACCTCCGCTGATGAGGCAGGCAGGAGCTTTTGGGGTTGGTCCCACCCTTTGAGGTTGCCAGAAGCAGCTCGGGAGCTCCGGGTGCCGGCCACAGAACCTGTGTGCTCCCTTCCTGCTTTCAGTTCCTCCATGGGCAGCCCAGGCACACGCAGCTTTCCGCATCTTTAACTCCTCTCAGTGTTGAGCTGAAGAACTGTCTCAATCCTTTCCCATGTCTCTGGACCACCCATAAGGAGTCCAGCTGGCTTCCCTGGCAGCCTTGTAAAGAGCGATGGTCTAAACAGCTTGTTACCGACACATCGACGTTGAAGTGTTGGGCTCCAACATGTGGGGGAGCAAAAAGCTGCGTCCAGCCAGAAGTGGGTCAGATGAGTCATACCAGTCCTCACTCCCAGGAACACGTGCAGGACAGGAGAGTTTCGTCCGAGTGCTCGCAAAAGGAGAGGAATGAGGGAGGAGGGATTGACACCCTCCATTTGTAGAGTCAGAGGGACAAGTATGTCATCTGCCCTAAGCCTGTATTTGTGCTCCTCTTTGAAAAAGAGCTTCTTGTTTGAGAACTTCCTCTGTTTTCTCAAAAGAGGTGGAATAAAATGGCACCTTTCTGTTTTACCTTGATCTGGTAAGAAGTAAAAGCTTCAGTCACTTTTTTTGTCTCTCGGCAAGGTTTGGCGCAGGAGTGGAGTTCTTCAGATCTGACAAGCCTTAGGGAAGTGAGCAGTGGCGGGGAGGCCATCAGTCAGCAGGAAGGTGACGTAGCTGCCACAAATAGTGTGGCTCCACCAGTTCAGGTGAACTGCTGAAGCTGTGGGAAGGTATGGAAGGAGGAATAGGGAAAGAGCTGTGAGGTCCTTGGGATAAGCTGAGGTTACTACAGTGCAGGTGACACTCAGATCCATAGGAAAACAGTTTTCCTTCCTCTGTCATATTCTTCCTGCAATTTCTGAAAAACCAGTTCAATTATTTGATTTCATTAATCCTACTCTAGAAGGTAGTATTTAAGTAAGTAATTAAAAGACTGGATTCGGAATGGAAGAGATAGAACAAAACCTGCTTCTTCTTTGAAGGTGAATATTAAATCCTTTTACTGAAGTATTTTGGTACTTCTGAAAGGCCGTGCTTGGGATTACTGAGTTTAAAAATCCATCCAGTGTTTCTGGGTAAAAATTTTCTGTGTTTGATCACAAGTGATTACTTTTTCACCAGTAAAAATCCATGGAAAATATCACTCAGTAGTAAGTGAAGGAAGCCTTATTCTTGGTTCCGTGTCCTTAAAATTTCCATTTCATCTATTAAAAATGAAAGTTTAAAGTATTTTTCTTATGTGGTGGTCCTGACCAGCCCTGCTTCTGTAATCCAGACTCAAAGTCAGCTCCTAGAGAAGTCTGTTTCATATTATAACCAGTTGCTGCTTTGCCCCTGTGTTGTTGGTTTCCCAAGTTGCTCATTGTTGGGACTGGGAATCCTCGGTGCTTTAGGGATCCCAGAAGTGTGAATGCAAGTGAACTCTGCAGTGTTGCATGGGAACTTATACCCAGAGCAGGAAGAGAGTAGGCATTCCTGCATTTCAGGTAGGGGGAAACCTGAGTTTCATGAAAATATGTTCTTACCCAAATTAAGCCTTATCTTGACATGATAAACACAATAGCTCGTTTGGTGAAGTGCTCATGGGTTTGTTTGCTTTCGTTCCTCCCTTGGATACAATGTCCCTTTGTTCTGGCTGCCGCTCTAGAACTTTTTCTTACAGAATGTATTTTTGAAATTACACTAATAGAAGTAATAATTTGTAGTCTGGGGTTACTGCTTCACAGGAACTGTTCCACAGCCTTCAGCAAGCTACAGTTAGTAGAGGTTGAGAGCTATATCAGTTCCAGGTCTGTGTACCTAATTCTTTTTCCAGGCCAGACATCTGGGGAGAAACTCAAGTAATTTTATACCAACTTGAGTTTTTAAAATTAAAACCAAGTATGAATCTTGCTATTTTCTTAGATGTTGGAATAACTTTACTAAGGGCTTGTGGAGGGCTTGATGTACAGAGCATTATTTATTTTTAACAGTATACTAGTAATTACAGTTATAAAGTCTTTTTACTACTATTGTTTGTAAATACCGAAACCCCTTTTAATCTAGCAAACATTTCCTGTCTTTTGAATGGAATTAAAGTTAACTATTCCCTTTCTTCCCCTGTAACCTCCTCTACTTGAGTGTATCTGCTAGTATTATTGAAGGTAGTATTTTGATGTACTCACTGAGCAAGTGAGTTTGAATCGTAGTGATTTCTGTGCATCTCATTAATCATTACATTTTTTGTGATTTTAGTTGTGAATTTTAAGCATGCAGTTTAGAAATTATATTTCAAGCATAGAGGCAGGGGTTTTGCCCCATTTGCATGTTTTCTTCCCTTTCATTGTCTTATCACCATGTCACACCATTTTAGTATATGGAAGATAAAATCAGGTTAAAACAGGTTTCAGAATTCATAAGACTTGGTGGCTGAATTATGGTGCTTGACAGGCTTGAGCTTTTTTCTTTTCCTTTTTTTTTTTTTTTTCTTCCCCAAGTGGTGTAGTTCAATTTTGAATTATGTCTTCAATAGGAATTTTTTGGTTCTACATGCTAGGAGATTTGTCTATGAAAAAATATGGTGAAATAGAAGATCATTGTATCAATTTTAAACTCTGAATGACTTACCTAAGTTTACCCCAGGGAATTTATTGCAGCAATAACTGAAACATCCCTGTTTTCTGATTAGCAATTTAATCTTTCCTCTTTGCAAGACCGTTATTCATCAGTTCTATAAAAGGCATATCCACTGCTTTCTCCAGAGTTGCAGAGAGCTGTAGTGTTAATCCAGCTATGATATATGTCCCAGCTGGTCAGATCTGTTATTTATAGGGAAAATTCCTAAAAAGGCTCCAGCAGGTCATAACAGAGCTCTCCACAGGAAAAAAAGACAGTGCTGCCTTAAATCCTATTAGAAATTAACTTTGAAAAGTTCTGCAAATACAGTAGTACTTTTAAAATGTGAGAAAAATGAATTTTATTTTGATCTATTTTAATAAAACAAGCATGTTGGGCCAACATGTGTGTATTTGTATTCTAAGAAACACATTATCAAATAAATCCCTCAAAGCCACTTGAAAATAAAACATTAATGTAATTCAGAGGTCTAAAATACGCTGGGTTTCAAGAACATGTGGGTGGTATCTGATATATTCTTTCTACCTTAAAAAAAGAAAAAAAGTTAAAATATTTTTATTGTTCGTAGGGATTTGTCTATAATCCTCATGAGCTATAGGGAAAAGGAGCTGGAAGGTTGTATGTTTCCAGAGTTCCCATCTGGCAAATAGGATTGAGGATATCTGCAGAAGAGACTAGGTAGCTGTTTGATTACTGTTGGTAATCTAAGCTGGTGGTAGTTCAAATTCCAGAGCAGGGAGTCATTCACAACAGTGATACACTGATGGATATCTCTAGGAGGTGGTGTTGATTCTAGGATCTGTCATCACAGTGGCACGTATTTCTGCAGTTTTCTTCTGCAGAACTGAGTTGAGAGGCCTTTGCTCTTCACTTCAGTAAGCTCTCAGTTACCAGTAGTCTTGTCAAGGAACATGGTATTGCTGAGTAATGCAACTGCCAAGAGATTTGATGGAGGTGACTACTGTGAGCTGAGAGATGACCTGTCTGGTCAGTCATTCTCTGTGGTGGTGGTGGTACACAGCCTTCCAGCTGCCACAGATAACCTCTGCTGTCCCTCAGCAAGGAAGATGTGTCTGTTGTAAAGTGGTCAGTGTCTGAGCAGGCCTCTTGTCTTGGCTTGATTTCTGGTTGCCCACTAGTCCAGACAACTAGTGACCAACAGAATGTACTTTCTTTTTTGCTTAAAGATGCCGACATGCATACAGCTTGTCCTTCAGCTGATGTGGTTTGAGTCTTGTTGAATACCCTCTGAAAGCTGTTCACAATTCACGGGGTGTCTGGTTCTCAGTTTAAATTTTAATATCAATGTACAAAAGAGATTTCTTCAATCTACTTACTTAGCAGGTCTCCTTGTTAGCATCAACTTCACTCTGCTAATTGCTTGCTTCAGGGAAATGTCTGCACTTTGAGGTTTCTTTTCCCATAGTAGCAGTGAGTTGCTTAGTGGCTCAAAGGCCTGTTCTAGTATTGCCACATGACTGAGTGGCTTAGGACCAGTACTCCCTCCCTGTTTCTCTTACGATTAGAAAAAACAAAATGCCAAATTAGCACAAGTTGCATATTGCTGAGATGGTGGTGATAAAAATGTGGAGCCTGCCATGAGGAAGCGGAAGGAAATGTGATTCAGTGGAAAATGAAAGAAAAGCAAACACATCGCTGTGTCAGCAAAATGAGAAAGTGGACATGGAGTAGTGTAATTCATTTGACCTTTATTTGTCTGTATGTCGAGAATGGAAGTAGTACAAATGGTCACCACAGTGTTCTAGGTGGAAGCTGAAAGCCCCTCTGTTTTGTGGATAGGAGCCACTTTTTTGGGAAGTCTTAGATGCTGAAAGATACCTGACTTTGGGGGAAGAGTTTGCTTTTCTGACCCAGATTGTCCTAGCTGCTGAGAGAGAGAGTAACATAATTTGTGAGCATAACAGTCATCTATTTTTTTAATCTCTATTTTCAAGTGCAAGGCTACTGTAGATGTCACTAGAGAAGTTTTTAGGCCGGTTATTGACAGTATTTGTCTAGGCCAGGTTTGGTGGTTTGGTTTTTCTTATCCATTGGTTGTTGCTTACTTTCCTGCTGGATGTTCATCCTGTTCCATGTTCATGCTGTTCTGATTTCCCCTCCGCCTTCCCACACCAGATTGTCATCTACAGATAGAAGAATAATAAACTGACTTGTAAAATGTAAGTTTTACACTATGCCCATTTCACCTGAGGTATTGATAGTTTTATAGGAATGCAAATACCTCTGTTGATTTCTGTGTTACTAAGTTAAAATGATGGAGAATATTAGACTACAAGTCAGATCCCCCCCCACCCCGTATATTTATGTTCCTAGTGTTAGTATACCAGTTATGCTTCCAGAACTGAACAAATCACTGTAATGATGCATCTTCAAACCTGAAATCAGGACTTGGAGAAGTGTATGTAGCCCTGATTCCCTGATACTCACACCTGATAATTAAAATTTTAAAATCAGTTTCAACTCCTGAAATAAAATGAGGAAGGGAGTAGGAGTGTGTGGGGGGAAGTATTATGCATAGGGAAGAGTGGGGAGCAGTAGAAAAATCGTTGATAGCTTTTTCTGAGAAATGTTAACTTTACTGACAGTTGGAAAATCACTAAATTTGTATTCTCATCTTTTTTCCCCTTGTAATTTTAACTTCCTACTTAGAGAAACATAGTCGTTGCTGTTACACACTGAAAATAAACCCTAGTCTTTAAATGTTTGTGGTCTGAACTATCTATAAACATTTGTCCTTGGAACAGCGCATTGGGAGCCCCTTGCTGGGTGGGGATTAGTTATCCCAGTTGTCTGTCCTGGCCCCTGCACGCAGGGCGAGCGTCACTGCCCCATCCCTGCTTTCCCCATGTGGCCGTGCCTCTGCGCACGTGTAAGCAGGGCTGACCTCGGCTCGACTTTGTTTCTGGTTTAGGGGTCAGGGTTGTGCCTTCAAGCTTGACTTAACTGGTTCAGATGTAGCCCAGCAGCTGCCGGGTTTGAATGAGGTAAATTGTGACTGTGCGCTCAGAACAGCAGAAAATAGGTCAAGTGTGGGTTGGGTTTACATAGAAAGCGCTAGCGTCGCCTGGTAAGCCTAAGCCTCTTCTCTCAGCTCAGACAAAGCCGTTTAAGGTAAACTGGGAAGTTACAATCTCCCCAAAAAACTTTCTAGCCTTTCTAGCTTTCCAGCCTTGGTGTTTGTGGGTGGCATTGCCCTTGATGAGAAGCGTGGAGCGGGAGGGAGGCCGCCCTGGTCGGGTCGATGGGTTCCCAGAGCAGTCCCCTCTGGTCAGGCGTTGCTGCTCTGGCTGTGCAGCACAGCCCTGCAGCCCTGCGCTGCCTGCCTGACCTCCTGCCCACCAGCTGCAGTGGCGTGGCAGCTGGGGTAGCCTTTCACTTGTCAGAGAGAAATCAGGAATATTCTGGTTACCAGTGATTTATGCATGCTGTGTGTCTAGAGGGAAGCTGCAGGAGATCCGTATTTAGACTCATCTAAATTTGGTCATTTCCCTCCTAAGTTCTGGTGTGGTCTGTGTGGCAGCCGCAGTGCCTGCCTGGTAATACCCTCAGGGGTGTCAGTTGCTGCCAGTTTTTCTGTGTTTTAGTTAGATTCTTATCTTTTGCCACTGGAAAAAAAGTGTGGTAGCAGGGCAGAGGGATACTACCAGTCCATAGGTGATGTTCTTGTTATGATACTTGGTATTCTGCCTGTCTGCATTTTGTGTGTTTTTTCTCACTCTGATGTCAAGCAGGACGATGTTAAGATTGAAGGTTTGTTAAAAATTACTGTCAGTGAAAGAGATTACAGATCAGTGATATAATCACAAATGTCAGGTGACATAATCAGTGAAATATGAAAGAAAAGGATTTTGCTGGTTATCAAGAAATGAAAATAAGGAGAGAGTTGTACAGGCCTGCTTTCAAATGAGGGCTAAAAATTGGCATGAATGTGTTTGAGGCTGGATCCAGGTACAATATTTAATCTTTTTTATGGGGGAAAATTATCAAAAATTGGTATTAGAGGACTAGTATAAATTCTCAGCTGTTTAGATTTTAAAAAGTGCTTTTTGCTGCCACTGTTCTGTTCTCTAAAGACTTGTGGCAATCAGTAGGGAAGTGTTGGCTTGTTTTCACACTGCAGTTCTCATACCTAATTTCTATGCAGCTGAAGTTCAGTGCAGTTGTACAAATGACTTGCTGCAAAAGGAAAAAAAGGGGTTGGGGTCTCATTTTATAGAAGCTAATACTCACGAAACAAGAACAAAACTGAAGGTTCAGGACATTTTGAGGTTTTCTTTTGCACTGTTTGAATTTAAATGTGGTCCCTCTACCATTAAAGTCTTGACAAAATGTATATTTCAATGCACAGTGCACACTGTGTAAACATTGTAAACAGGACTGTCAAGTTGGTTATGTATTAGTTTTCATCTAATTCGTGTCCTAAATTATCAGAAAACCTCTAAGCAGCCAGAGGAAGCTATAGTTAATTAAGCCACAGATGGTGAGGACTAATGTGGCGTTGACCTTTGCGAGGACTGCAAAATCTACTTAGTCTTTCTGTGGAAAACACTAGCTGAAATGAGTTCCTACTGATATCAGAAAGATGTCCTTGATGCATGAAGCCAAATGCAGAGACACCGTGACCAAGGAAGGAGGTTTCCCAAATGAAGGTTTGCGGATTCCTAGTGTGTGATGTGTGTTGAGATGTAGTCTTCAGGGCTCTGATTTAAGCCTTTTTAATGCCAAAAACTACTGTTTTTCTAGGAGTGGCTTACCTGGAATGCATATTGTCAGTTCTCCACTGACAGTGGAGAGTTGACAGCTGACTGGAGTGTGTGCACTGTCCCATGAGCAGCATGCAGGCTGTGTGACTGGGGGTAGGAGCAGCTACTGAAATCCACTTTGTTCCTCTTTGCTCCAGGGTTTCATCTCTTGATGAACTCATTTCTGCCTCTCAAGTTTCTGAATGATGACTTGGAAGAGTATTTTAAAATGCTGAGGAAATGCGTTGCTTCAGTAGTTCAGGTCTTGTGGAGGAGGCAGCTGTGGAAGTATGTAGGTCTTCCTAGCACAGTCATACCTGGCTGCCCGAAATGCAAAAGGAACTTCCAGTCATTTGAGCCTTTCAGAGCACTTTGTATGGTCTCTGGGCAATGGGCAGGTTCAGCACATCTGGGTATAGCTCTCAGTGTCTTGGACAATATATTTTGTGGATGCAGAGCAAGTAGGAGAATTCTCATTGGGATTTTGACTTGTTTTTCTGTGGGTACTATCTTGAAATTCCTGTTTAAACTCAAAGGAATTTTGACGCATGGCAAGTGATCTAAGCACTTGTTCACCTGTGACTCTGAATAATAAATTATTTTAAGTTATTTTATTATGTCTGAATAAACTCTCTGAAAATGCTTCTCTGAACAAAATTTCTCCTTCCTGGTTAGAACAGTGTGATATCTTAAGCTGATGGTATGGTCTATGATTTCAACCTGCTTATATAGTTTTTCACAAGGCTAAAGAGCAGATATACTCAGAAAAGCACAGCATCTTTTTTGATACTTGGGGAAAATTTCATTCTCTGTTCTTCTCAGGACTTCCTTGGAGTCAAACACATCCCCAGCAGGTGAGAGTGATCACCTAGAGAGACATGGAGCTGACCCAGTTCTTTGGATAGATAATTAAGCATAAAGTCCAGTCCACCAGAAGTGAATTCCTCTTTTGATCTAGAAAGAAGGAAGAATATCAGCAAAGATGTAAAAGACTTGTCATAGATTGGCAAGCTGCTGATAGTCACATTTCCTCATGTGACTGTTTTCCAGAAGGGCAGGAGGGGTTATCTCAACCATATTTTTCTAGCCCATAGGTCCTTTTTCTTCTTCCCAGAGTTGCATATAGTCATTTGTGGATCAAGAGGCTCTGCCACTTGAGGTACATAAAGAGCTTCCTCCAGTAGATTTGAAGAAGAATATAACAGTCCCCTTTATTTGCTTTGCATCCTAATTTGCATAAGGATTTCAAACCAGTATTAACATCCTTCTGGAGGAGATGTTCCAGGACTTGTGGAAAAACTAGTCTAGGAGAGGGTACCATAACTTCTGTTTGTAAAACTACTTTCAAATGAGGAAAAGCCTGGAGGAAAATCCTGCAGGGTATTTAAATCTTCTGGAGGTTAGTCTGTCAATCCTGCTGCATCAACCAATAAGAGGAAAACTGAGGGTTACAATTGTCAAGGTTCAAATCTGTAGACAGTAATTGTTCCTTGAGCAATATAAACACAAGGTAAGGAAAAGAAATGGGAACTGCAGAGTCATCTGCTTGTCTTCAGTGCTAAACTGGGGAAGAGAATGCAAGTCATCAGCCTTGCCTGTTGTCCTCTCCCTGCTTTTGCCAGAGTTTGTGGTGTGTGCTGAAACAGTGTGGTTAAGGCCACTGCTTTATAGTTTAACACATTATGCAATTAATTTCCTGTGTTTTAGATACTCAGATTTAAGACTACAGGTGGAAAAAGGTAAGTCATGGCACACATATTTTTTCATAGATACAGGTACACAAAAGAGCAGGATTTTTGAGATTACAGAAACTTGCTCTGTTAGTATCTTCCCCCCTACCCTGTGATTAATGTGTTAAATGTGTATTGTGTGTATATTTAGAAACTCTTGAGTTCTCTTTGATATCATCCACATAATCCTAGTTACACCTGCATGCAGTTTGTGTAATGAGTCTTTGACCTAACTTGTGCCTTTTATAGCTCATCTTTCTGCAAGGGTGAGGAGGTAAATAAAAAATGGACTTTGCAGTCTCCTTTTCTAAATGTTCACAGGGAGCACTCTCAGCCAAGGATGCTGATTGTCTGCATCTGAATAGGATTTAGAGGTTCAAATGTACTATATGTAGGATGGACAGTATCTTCAGTGTCAAGTTCAAAGGAGGCTGAGATGCTTAGAAAGGATGTGAAATCTAAAAAAAAAAAGCACAGTGTGTGTTGCCTTCAGGAAACAAAAAATGGCTTAATATGACATAGAGACTCAAAAACTGTGTAAAGAACACATGAAAATAGTATAGTGTTAAGAGTAACAGGTTTGATTTTATGGTACTTAATCAATGTGTATAATCTCAAAATGAAGATACAGATTTTATTAGATGTGACTGAAGAGGTGACTCGTAATGTACAAGATCTGCACATATAACTGCATTTGTAGGTCAGCCAAACCCAGTATTGCAGTCCTCAGTCTGTTGCTTAGATCCAGTGCATGTGGATCTGAGTGGGGAAATTTTTGGTGCAGGAGTCTCTTGCAGCTGATGTGAAAGAGAGTGCATGGGAAGGAAGACAGATGATTGATCATAACACAGCTCCAGTTCCAGGATCTGTTGTGTTCCTCTGGCAGATAATTCCCTCTTTCCAGTGGTGGTGGTGGTGTTTCTGTATGTAGGATCATTGCACAAATGGATTTGCACACTTAGACAGAATAGCTAATACTTTTTTTTAAATTGCTTTGGGAAGGGCTATCCTTGAATAAATTTTATTTATGACCCTTTTGTACCTCTGGTAATGCTAGCAGCATACTTATCTGGTTAGTATTTTGAACCTTGTGGTAGAGGTCCTGTTGATCTTCCTTCACTTTCACTTTGTTCCAATTTACATGTATTAAAATGGTCATCTTGATCATTTCTTCAATCCAAGGCCATATCCTTTGTAAAAGCATAAGGCTAGAGAGAGTAATTTTCTCTAATAACCAAAGCGTTGATGCATCGTCTACAGTGGAGCACAGCAAATCTCCAAGCGTCAGGAAGTGAATTTTGAATTGGAAATAGATATCCTGTGATCAGTGGGTCAGCAGGAATAATCTCATCCAGATGAATAGAAAGAAATTGCTTGTGTCACTGAAGGGCCTGGCAGCAAATGCGCGATTCGCTGGGTGTTACTTGTATCTTTGTGTTCTGTGGCTGGAGCTCTTCATAATAAATTGTGAAACATCAAGGAACTTGTTGGAGATCAAGGAAAGAAATTGCTTTATCTCAGCTGCAGTACTGATAAAACATTCTACATTTTGTATGTGGAGAATTGTACTCATTATTTTAGCTGTCTGAAGTTCTCTTAGTATAAATGAATGTTGCTGCTGCTCATGGATTTCCAAGGCCATCTTTGGCATGAGGAGCCACCAGGCTTTTTTTCTCCTCCACAGCCTCAAAGACAGAAATAGCAAGTTTGCTCTGAAATAGAGAAATAGGTGTTCTAGGAGTCCAGAGACAAATGGTGATTCTTAAGCCATGCTTGCAAGGATATGAACCAGATAATGTGCCTAATTTTTTTCCGTTAGAAGGACCGAGCCACTGAATATATCTTAATTTCCCAGATTATATCCTACCAGATACTGGAAAATAATCTTTTCCAGGAGAACTGATTGTAATAAAAATAAAAACATGTCTTATTTGAAACTACGTAATTAATAAAGGCCAACATATTTGAAAATCAGCAATGGTGTTTATCTCAGAATGCTTGTTTCTCCTAAAATACTGCTTATGTGTTACATTTGTAGGTTTGATATCTGTGTTTATGCTCAACATGTCCATATTATTACATTTTATAGATATGGAAAACAGAATTTTTTAAAACTAAAATTTAGTAATTATTTAAACAATTCTTTGTGCATACCTGTGAGCACCTCAGTCTTTAGAGGGCATTTTTAGCTTGTAGTAAGACAGTATGAAAGTGTGATCCTATTAATAGCTTACAAGTCTGGCCACATGTGGGATCTGACATGCTGTGTTCCCATGAAATAACTTCTAGCACTATGTTATGCTTTTAAGTTTTTTCTAAAAATAGTACAGGGCTTTGTAGGCAATCAGTAAAATTAGCATCTAATGACTTAATATTGTATTTTAAAATACATCTAGGAAAATAAACAAAAATGTTACAAGTAAACATAACATATGGTTCTTTTTTTAATCTCTACTTTAGGACGACGTAGACAGTCTAAACCCAGTTCTCAGGGATAACCCGCAGTTACATGAGGAGGTAAAAGCCTGGGTAAAGGAACAAAAGGTTCAGGAGATTTTTATGCAAGGTAATTATGTGGGAAATTGTGTTATTTATATTCTGTGTTAGCTAGTTTAAGGCCATTATTTGTGTGGGACTCATCCCATAGCATTTGTGATATAATGAAGAATATATTTTTTAACTTGGAAGTTATTTTTTGGAAGTATTTGTTAATACAAGGAAACAAGATTGTAAGAAGCTGTTGGTGATTGCTTCAGACTGTTCTTAACTTGTTTGATGTTTTAGTGATTACAGCAAAAGCTGAATATCATTAGTCTGAATGTAGATATTTTATAAAGTTTGTTGTGAAAATAAGTGTGTATGAATGGCCTCCACACACATTTTGGCATGTTTAAAAGTGTTCCGTGCTCTGTTAGTGTTACTGTTACGTGTGATAACTTCTCAGATACCTGTCTGTGCTTGTAGTTCTTCACAGTTCTGTCACAGATGAAGAATACTTTCAGATCCCCACCCTACACTCTCGCTCCCTGAGTGAAAAGTTACTTTCAAATCAGTAACAATTTGTAACTTGGTTCTAATGCTGGGAGGTTGCAGACGAAGTTGTGTACAATAATATTTATGTTGTAGATACAAGTTACAAGAAAACTAGTATGAATTTGAAGAAATTATTTTGGTGCCATCTTGCTGATAATAGAAATACTGTATGCATTTGTAGCATATTCATTAAGTTTCAGGAAGCTCTGCAGAGGAGTTCCTATTACTAGGAGGCAGAAACCAACCTCTGCAGGTCTGGGCTAAAATCCCCAGGAAAGCAGTTTCAGAACAAAAATGCTAAAGCAGTCATTTTGTAAATGAAGATTAGGAGGGAAACTGTAAATAATCAGATATTTTAAGGGTGGCTGTGAGGTTTCCTTGCTGTCTAGTCTCTTTGATAAAACCAAGATCAGAAGACAAAAGGAATATGGTAAGTATAATACTGAACTTAGAGTAAAAAACTTGTGTCATTCCTTCTGTGGAGTTTCTCATTTGACTAGACTTGATTCTTATGGGCCACAGAAAAAGGATGCTGAAAAAACGAACTTGTGGAATTGTGTAGATAGTAAGTTGGCATGTTGGTGTTAGTCATTTTAGATTTTACTTTTGATATCATCAGATGCAATACAAGTTAATATTCTCTTGATGAAATTTGCAGACAAAACTGGATTGAGAGAGGTGATGCAAAATCAAATGAGGGTTATGTAAAAGGGAAACTGAAATTGAGCTTGTTTATTGTATTTCATTAGAGTAAAGACAGTAAGAGTATTATAAAAGTCTCTGTGTACATTGGTACAGAATCAATAGTTGAGCAAAGCTCCAGCAGTATTGAAATAGTCATCTAAATGAGACTGCCAGCCCATCACCCACACAACTCCCTCCCATCATTCCAGGATCTGTATTTTTGTCTTCATAGATATAGGTTCTCAAACAGAGGTTACTGTGCTTAGATGTGCAGAAATGAACAGTAATGTAGATGGTAAGATGAATGTCATGCCAATGTCCTTGAAGGCTAGCTGTCCTCCTCTGAGGAGAAGCTTTAGATCCACTTGCTCCCCTGATGTGATGTGTGGCCTGAGGAGACACATGCTTCCTCACTGGGGCCTTGGCCTCAGCCCCATGGGGTGGTGGTCAGCCAGCAGAGACTGCTGTCACATTCTCCCTGCACATAATCTGCTTCTGCTCACGCAGACTCTACGTTGGCATGAGCCTTCCAGTGGCTTACAGACAGCCCTCTGACAGTGCTAGCTGTTGTAATCTGGTCATGTTCTCTTCCTTTTCTCCTCCTCTCTCTTCTCTGGTTTGCTTCACCTCTTCCATTACCATTTTCTTGTTCCCTGCAATTTAAGCTACGTTTTCGGCTCTGCCTTGTCTAGATGCATCTGTTAAGGTTATTACCACATTCTCGTACTTCATCCTCTACAATATTTTTAGTATCCAGCCTCTTCCTTGTTTTCTGTGATGCTGAAACCTTCGTATCATAACTTAGTATTTTCTACTTTGACTTTTGCAGTTAAAACACAGTTTATCTGAAGAAAGAGCAGGGTCGGATAGAAGCATTAAAATCTGGTTCCAAATATTTGGAAAGAAACATGCCAATTTGAGGAGGGAGAATTTTAGTCAAAACCAGTCCATTTATTTACCAGAATGAGACTAAAAAAAAAAATTGGCCCGTTTAACTTCTCCTTTGGGCGGTAGTCACAGCAGCATGCTTTGCAGTAGAGATTGTAGCTTTGGCAGGAAAGTAATTTGTTCCTTGTTTAATAAAAAATGAAACTCCTCCCAAACTTGGCCAAGTTGAAAGCTTTTGGGACAAATAAAACCGGTTCAAGGAACATAGTGAAGTGTCTTTGATTTTTAACAATTAAAATATTTGATTTCTTTCTTCCGATTAGTTTTTTTATCATTACAATCTCAGGCTGCATGTATAATAATCCTCTTGAAACACCGAGTGTGCTTCAGCTCTGAACATATTTTCTCATAGTACTGCACAGGCTGTTTCAATAGTGTGTAGCTGGCGTGATTCAGCCAGGGACTGGAGACAAAGCCAGGCTTTTCCTGTAATGGCTGCTTGTGGCTGGGCTGGGCTGGAGCTGAGCTGATCTGTGTTGTGTGACTGCAGTTCAATCTTTCTCCTTCTTCCTGTCATCCCATCAGCATGTAAGGAAAAAACCCAACTCACTGTTTTTAAAGGCAGACAAACTCTCTTTTAAAAATAGATAGGGTAATAGTTGGAATGAAGGATGGACACAGATTCGAACAAGGAATAAGAAGAAAGAAATTGGCACTGGGTCAATGTATGGGAGTATGGGAGAAGCTGGAAGCTGTTGGAGAAGGAAGGAAAGCTTCTCAGCTTGTAAGCTGAGAAGACTGGGGGAAAGGACTTAGAAGCTAGTGGCCTGGAGTCACAGTAGTGCTAAAATAACACAAGAAGCTGGGGAGATACTGGTTCTGCTTATGCAAAAGACCGAAAATCATTGTGCAGTTAGCAGTAGGATGCAAGAGAGGAGGAGCTTGGATAGGAAAGTAGGAATGGCAAATTTGCAGAGAGACACAGGCAGAATTTTACTGAGACTGTCTGAATAAGACAGAGCTTTGGGACAGCCCTTAAAATTCAAAATATGGAGAATGTGGATAGGTCAGGCAGTCAGAAGTGTGGGAGCTGAGCTGGAGGCATTTTGCAGGGGCATATGGAGTAAGGGTTGGAGAGAAGCCATCAGGAAATGTGTCCCCATGGGAACCCTGTCTGGTCCAAGACCAGAAATGTGAGACATAAGTGTGTAGATTCTTCCTCCTATTCTGCCTGTATGTGCCTGTGATTGGCAGTGCCTGTGCTGGCACACTTCTGGCCCTTGTGTGTGCTGCTGGAAACACACTCCAGGCATCAATTAAGGTGGCTCATGGGGTTCAGGAAGTCTCAGGGTTTCAGTTGTGCCATGAATTATATGGATGGGGATAAGAAGGCTGCTGTGGTGTGGTGTTTCTCTTCCCAGCTGGTTTTAAAAATGATATAGTCACATGGAAAAAGTATTTCAAGAGACCACTTGGAAATTAATAAATAATTACCACTTTTGCACTTCTCTTGATCTGTCAAATGTTGACATTAAAAACAGTCCTTGTAGTAGCACACTGTCACATGCAGAGAGTATAATAGACCCAGTTGTGTGATCCTGGATATTTTTTACTAGAGAAAGCTATCGCCTGTGAGGTCCCTGGCCTGTTTGCTGCAGATGTTTGAGCTTGCTTAATGTACTGGGCAGGGCTTGGAAAAACTGATCTTTAGGAAAGACAGGGAAATTCTGGTCTTGCCTGTGTGGCTCAGCAACTGAGCAGTCTTAAATCACTTAAGTTAGGCTGTTTGTAGGTTGTCACTGACTGGTTTTTCCTCCCTTCCTGTTTGCCTGACCTGGGACCTGGGGTTTGATTGAGGAAGTAGCAAAACCCACATGGCTGGAACTGAACTTGGTGGCAGTGTTGCTTGGTTATACAAAATGCCATATAAACACCAAGTGCAGTGAAACTTAAGAGTTCCAGTGATCAAGTAAGACACTGAATATGAATAAAACTGTTAAGTCTTGATTTCTGGGTCTTGAAATTAACTGTAAAATAGGTACTGTATTATAATAGCTCCCCATCCCCATGGGCTTTTGGAGGTGAATTAAACTGAGCTTTGCAAAATGTGTGAGGTTTATTTGGATTTGGCATGTCTGAAAGCAGGAGCTGAAGTGTTCATAGTGTGTGTGTGCTTGAATGTTCTGTGTGGCCATAGCAGTCACGGGATCATTCCACTGCCTTTCTGCTTGTTGTAATGGAGAGAAACTCTGTGGTCACTTATGGGAAAGACTTGGCAGATGCAGAGCCTAACCACCAAGATGTAAATCTTTTAGCCAGCAAAGCAGCTGGGCATGTGACTAGCCTGTTAGATGGCTTCTGTATAACCTGCTGCTGCCACCTTCTAGCCTTTCAGATTACTTTTCTGTGGTTTCTGTTCGTAGGCAGGAATTTTCCCATCATGTGTCATCATGGTTGCAGAAGGATTTAGTTAGATAAGAAAATTGTATGTTGAAAATGTTAGCAGAATTAACCTTAAAGCATACTTACATGGATCATTTGCATTTCAGAATGTCTTCCTGAATCTGTGGTTAGCTGTCCATGCCATGTGCACTATATATTTGCTGTGAAGCTTAGAAAAAAAGTAGGAAAATTCATGTATGCCTTTTTTTTTCTTTTTTTTTCCTGCATTCCTCAATGGCTTTTTTATTTCTTCCCCTTCCAAAGGTCCGTACTCCTTAAATGGTTATAGGGTGAGAGTGTACAGACAGGATTCTGCCACCCAGTGGTTCACTGGCATCATCACTCACCATGATCTCTTCACTCGCACTATGGTGGTTATGAATGACCAGGTGAGTTGATGGATGATACTCACAAAAAAAGGCTGCAAGTAAACTATGCCTTGGGAGGTTCTAGTTTTTGTTGGTAGCACTCAGAATCACACCAAGGTGGTTCAGTTCCAGCAGGCTAAGGGTATCACTGCACTGAAACTACAGCACAACTGTGTTGGACCATCAGTTAAATCCTCCTGAAGCTGAGTATTTGTGCAGTGATATGATTAATACCAGTCCTACAGTTTGTTCTGCTGTTGCTATTTGACTATTGAAGTCTTTGAAGTAAAGCAATCCAGTTTGAAGAACTGGTCTTCCCTGTCTGCTCTGTTGAGAATTTCTTTTCCCAAGAATGAAATCTTTCAACACTGCAGTAATGGTTACCTTTTCCAAGCAATTGAAACAGTCACTTTCTGCAATTTATTGAATTAAGCATTTACTGCAGCCCCAATTTATACTTGCTGTGGTGGGTTTTAGTTTTATTGCGGAATTTGATGTTACAAAAAGAGTTAATACTGGTATTTTTAATGGCAGTAATGAATTCTGTTTCAGGAGAGTAGGGTAATGATTCAACAGTAATAGAGTGAATGACCCATCTGCCTTCAAATGACTGACAAAACCATGTGTGACAATAAAAATTTAAGACTAGGCTATTACTCAGATAAGTTCTTTCCCTTAATTTGCTCAAATTAGTATTCCCCAAATGTTACTTTTTTCACTTTGTGCCATGTCCTTTGAAGATATGGTTAGCATTTCCTACTTTATGAAGTATTTCTCAGTAATAACACTCAACAGTTCTAGAGTTCTTTCCAGTCATTTTGGTTCTCATAGCAGTTTTGCTTCTGTTGAAAGCAGTTACTGTAATGTGCTTCTGCAGTATAATTTATAGTGTATTAAATTAATTTTATAAAATATTTGTATATTGTAATTACTGCTTAGGGGTTATTCTATGAATAGCTTGTTAAATCTCAAATTTGCAGGTTAGTGAAGGGGGAAGGAATGGGTGGTGGGATACTTTTTGCTTTTAAAAAAAAAAATTATTTTTACAATGGCATGTAAAGACACATTTGCTTTGGTTTGACACCGTTCCCAGCATTTGTTGTGTCATATGTCAGTTCTGCTTGTCAGGATTAAGTAGGCTTTTCTCTGATTAGTCTTTAGCACACAAAATAGACTGGTGAACACTGGTACAGAAAATACAGATTAGGCATTGTCTGAACATCTGTGGATTGTTATTTTCTCTCTTCTCTTTTTTCTTTTTTTTTTTTTACATAAACCAGGTGTTAGAACCTCAGAATGTTGATCCTTCTATGGTTCAGATGACCTTTCTAGATGATGTTGTTCACTCTTTGTTGAAAGGTGAAAATATTGGCATCACTTCACGCCGACGGTCTCGTTCCAACCAGAACAGCAACACAGTTCACGTAGATACATTTATCTTTTTACCTAAGTATTTTCATATATTGCAAATGTTAAAATACATGTTTAAAGGCACTAATTAACGTTGCATTTAAGTCCATTAATAATGAATTATTTTTAGGGCCATTATACACGTGCACAAGCAAATAGTCCCAGACCAGCAATGAATTCCCAAGCTGCAGCACCAAGACAGAATTCTCACCAGCAACAGAGGAATACTCGGCCAAATAAGAGGAAAGGCTCTGATAGCAGCATGCCTGATGAAGAGAAGATGAAAGATGAAAGATATGATTATATAGGTCGAGGAGGTAAAAGTGGTTAATGGAAAGGGAGGGAGAGCTTCCTAAAACTGTATTAGACTGAAAATCTGATAGATATGTTTTTATCTTTTGCAGAAAACCCCAAAACCAAAAATAAACACTTTCTTAGTAAAAGAAGAAAACCTGAAGAAGATGAAAAAAAACTAAATGTGAAGAGGCTGCGGACAGACAACATCTCAGATTATTCTGAGAGCAGTGACTCGGAGATTTCAAATAAAAGATTAACAGATTCGTCCTCGGAGCAAAATTCAGAAAATGAGTTAAAAAGCAAGAACTCTTCAAAGATAAATGGAGAAGAAGGAAAATCACAAACTACTGAGGGAGTAGAACAAACACTAACAGATAGACAGTCTCCATGGGATGAAGTACAGCAGGATAAAAACCATGAAGAGACAGAAAAACTGAAGTCATCAGTCTTGGATCATCAGGAAAAATCTTCACTCCATGCAGCGGAGCAGCCAACACTTTATGAGCAGAATGCCAAGGATCCACCTGTTCAGGAGTGTAATGCAGAAAAACATCATACTGTGGAGTTAAAAAATGAGCAGTTTTTACCCAGACCTCCTACTCCTAAGTGTGTTGTTGATGTTACTAATAAAAACAACTCTGAAAAGGAGAACCAGGATAATGCTGCAAGTACCTTTGGTTCGCAAACAGTTCAGAAAATAGAATCTCACAGCAGTGATTTAAAACAGCAATTTGCAAATGCAAATTTCCTTGAAGCAAGAAAACAGGAAGCTGATCAAAGTTGGGTTAGCAATGTTGGTAAAACGGATTTGATACAACCTGGGGTTGTAAAAACATTACCAGTAAATGAACACTTAAATTCTGAAAAAGTGCAGTATGGCTCATTCATGTCTTCGTTAAATGTAGCTTCTCTAGCAGAAGAGAGTAAACTGCGTAAACAAAGTCCAGTCCCCGATTCTGTGAAGTCAAAATCTAGTGCTTCAGTTGATCATCCTAAAACAAAGTCACCTGATGTTAAGCCTAAATTCACCCAATCTTCTGATACTGTGAAGTCGAAGGTTAGTTCCCAAAACAGCCATGCTACTGGATTAACAAGGTCAGCCAATAAAACTGATCATGATTTGCCTAGGTCTAGTTTTCATCCAGTTCCAGCTAGAGTTAGTGCTCTAGAAGCTACTAAGAGTCCTCTTATCATTGACAAGAATGAACATTTCACAGTATACAGGGACCCCACTCTGATTGGACAAGAAACAGGAACTAATCACATTTCACCTTACTTGCATCAGCATAATTATCCTCTGCATTCCTCATCCCACCGAACCTGTTTAAATCCAAATGCACATCATCCTGCATTAACTGGTTCATCCCATCTGCTCGCTGGGTCTTCAGCTCAGGCTCCCTTGTCCGCTATTAACACTCACCCCCTTAGTAGCGCATCTCACCATTCTGTTCATCACCCTCATCTACTTCCCGCAGTGTTGCCCGGAGTGCCTGCTGCCTCCTTGCTGGGTGCCCACCCGCGACTAGAGACTGCTCATGCTAGCAGCTTAAGCCATTTGGCATTAGCACACCAGCAGCAGCAACAGATGTTACAACACCAGTCTCCACATCTTCTCGGACAAGCTCATCCTTCTGCTTCCTATAATCAGCTAGGGCTTTATCCAATTATTTGGCAGTATCCAAATGGAACACATGCTTACTCAGGACTCGGTCTGCCTTCCTCCAAATGGGTCCACCCAGAAACTCCTGTTAACGCGGAGGCTTCCTTGAGAAGGGTAAGTTAAGATCCTTTCTTAATGATTTATGTAGCTGGGCCTGGTGTCTCCCAGCAGTGATTTCCTAGGTACAGATGTGGTAGTGTGTGTCACACTGAGTATATTGTGATGGTGGGGTTTTTGAGTAGGCAGAGAACTAGGAATGGAACTACAGCAGTAACCACTGTCTCATGGTGGATGTGTGTAGGGAGTTTTTCCAGACCTTGATTTCCTAAGAATTCTAAAGAAAGATTAAATGTTTGATTTTAATTTATGACTAAGGATGAGGTCAGCCAGCTTGTTTGGGAACTCAAGTTCACAGGATAAATATTTGCTACCTCAAACTGTGTACCATTGTGTAAGTGAAATATTAGGAGAAGTGAGACAGTCGTCTTCATAGTGAAATTTTATGCATGCTCACTCAATAATGGTGAAAGATGGAGAAGGAAGGAGTACTACATCCAGTGGGAAGTTCTGAAGAGAAATACTCTTGCGTTTCTAAATGTTTCATGCACACTGTACACCCGTTTCTCTTGTCTTTACACCTATCTGTGTGCCCTTTCTTGGAGTGTCATTTTCTCCCCTTCTGTTTCTATTGACACACATCTCTGCCTTCCCATCTGCTTTCCACTCCTCTGTATTCAAGTCAGGGTAATTCCTCTGTCTGTTTGCTGAGTGTAACCACTGCAGTCTCAGAAGAAGTGGTTTGTGTTTTTCAGCCTAGTGCCCAGTGTGGTGGTGGTGTTTGGCAGGCAGACGTGGCAATTACAGGAAAAGTTTTCTTAGCTCCTGAAGACTTGGGATATGGCATGCTCATTGCAGGCACCTCAGAGGAATAGTGTAAGATGAAACGTGTGTAGTGCAGACAGAAACTTTGGAGAGCTTTACTGCCAGCTTCAATTAAACCACCACTGAGCATGTGCATACTGATCTTTAGAGACTTTCAACTTGGCCTAATTTGGGCAGATTTTCACAGGGACCACAAAAGGCATGTCACTGACAGTGGTCCTTCTGCCAAATTGTAAGCCTTTGTGTCAAAGCTTGGCCTTCTGAATGGTTAGAAAGATTTTTTTTTCTCATGGAGAAGGCTGTTCCTCCCCAGATTCATTCTTAAAAAAAAGCCAAACCATTGTGGCTAAGTCTTTCCCAAAACAGTCAATTTGAGTTGGCCTTGTAATATGAAGTGAGTTTGATCTAAAATGTGATAAAATCAAAATGTAGCAGTGAAGAAAAGCCTAAGAGAAGAAGATAGGTGGATTTATCTTTTCGTGTTGCTGCTTGCTCCACCCTATACAGAAGTCCATTTTAAAAGAACTTATGATAGACGTTGTTTTCACTTTGGCTGCCTGAAGAATGCAGCTCTGCATACTGAGGCACGTAGCTTTTTAATTATGTTGATATGTGGCAATTGTCTTGTGGTGACTTGTCTTCTGGCTCTCGCACTGGAGGCCTTTTTAAAATAGATCTTAGAAACTCAGAATGGGCGTTTCCAAGGTCGGTTTGCATGGATGCCACAATCACAGAAAGGGATCTGTGTTTCAGCTCTAAGAGCAGCAGCAGCATCCACCCTTGGCTCAGGGCTGAGCCACGTCTCTGAGCTGAAGGAAGCGTGCCCCAAGCCCACCTTTCCCTGCTGTCCTTGGGTGGCTGTGGCAGCTCCCATGTTTGGGCTGGGCAGTAGATGGTGCAGGTGGAGTCACAAAGCTGTTTGAGCAATGCTTGGTGCTCAGGCAGATGTTCCCCAGCTCCTCTAGGGAGAAGGTGACGGGCCTTCTTTGCATAATACTTTAATGCAGCTTACAGGCTGTTCGTGGGAACTCACCACAGCGTGGGAACTCCTGGCTGAGGAAACGTGCGCACTAAAACTGTGAGCACAAACCCAAGTGGCTGCTTTAAATATTCAAAAACACAGAAATCATAACTTCAAAGTTGTAGCACCTGCAGATCTGTTCTGCGCTGTGTGCATGTGTCATGAGGGCTCTTGGCTCCCCTTCTGCTGCAGCAGTTCCCAACTGGAGTTGCCAAGTCTGAGGAGAAGGATAGTGATGGACTGGTGAGGAGTGTAGGGAGGGGAAGAAAGTAGGGATGGACAAGCACCATGAGGCTTTGGGGCGTGCACAAAAGCTGACTCTTGTCCCCAGTCCCTTCTTGGCTTGTCCCCAGCACTTGAGCCCCACTTGAACTGGTGTCCTGCTTTTCCACTCTGCTGTGTGCACTTCTTGTAAGCAGGTCTCCTAAGCAGAGGAGAGAGAGACCTGCTCCTGGTCTTCTCTGCAGGCTGTTACACAAGTTTCAGTAAAGATAAGAAAACAGAAACGTAACAAAGTAATAGATTAAAAAATAGTTTCCTAGATTAAGATTTACCACTGTGTCTAAACAAAGAGGCCCACCTTTGGCGTGTTTAGGTACACAGCATAAAATTGGGCTGTGTGTTTGCCATGCTGCACAGTATGGCAAGTGTGTACATTTATGGTTTTAATAGCATGATGATGATGATCAAACCAAATAAAAATGCCTAAATAAAGCAGATTAATTAGGATTATCATACTTAATCATTTGGTTGGGACAGGAGAGGAACAATCCAGGAAAGAGGTACTTGTATCCCTTTTATTAAGATTTTTCATAAGGCTGAAGATAAAATTCCTTCTAGAAATATCAAGCCATATTTGTATTTTTAAAGAAATACTTGTAATTTGAAGATGTAATGGTCTTTTTACTAGTAACTGAATTTAAAAGTGTTGTCAGGTTGTCATTGGTTTGTTAGTTTTGATGAGCTTGAGATGCTCTTCTAGAATTAACTGCTCATCCTGAGTACTTGGAAATTAAATGGTTCTAAGAATGCTTCTGAAATGTGTAAACTGTTTTGTATGCTGGAAATGCAGGGGAAGTACAGTCATGTTTTAGTTGGTCGAAAAAAGTGACTTAAAATGTTAAATTTTATTTACTGACTGTGATTTCATACTGAAATACATTACATTTACTTTGATCATTGGTAGGACTTGGTAGAGTTACCCTTATGGTCCCGTGATTATTTTGAAATCTGATTTTATTTTTTGTTTTGGTTGGTGTCAACAGAATACTCCCAGCCCCTGGTTACACCAGCCCACCCCAGTGACCTCAGCTGACAGCCTTGGTTTACGGAGTCACATTCCTGTGCGACCGTCCAGTGCAGATCCCCTTCGGCCTCTCAAACTGACAGCGCATTCCAGCCCGCCTTTGTCCAAAAGTATTGCAGAGCATCGCAAAGAGTAAGTTTGCTGTTGAACTCTGTGTGTGAGGGTACATTTCTGCAAGTGATGTTGCCTTTTAGCTTCCTTTTAGTTTATCTGTAGACGTGGATGCCTGTGGGGGACACAGGCATGTCATTGTGTTGCCTTGTTGACTTGGTGTGGTACTTGAGTTCGTGAGTCATTTGAAGACTTCTGAAAATTGTACTTAATATAGAGGAAAGTTTATTCTGTGTTAATAGGTAACTTGGTTCAGGGCATGGGAAGAAAGGTCTTCCGTCTAGCACATGGTACTACATTCAGGCTAACCTGTGTTTGCTTAACCTTTCTTCAAACAGAGAACTGGAGAGGAAAGCTTTTGCTGAACCTTTGCGTTCTGTTACCACTGCGCCAGTGAAGAGTGAGCTAGAGCAGAGCAGAACGCAGACAGCAAAGGAGAGCCATATGCACAGACATTATGCAGATCCGATGTTGAACCAGCTGCCAAGGCCACCACAGGAGACTGGGGAGCGACTGAGCAAATACAAAGAAGAACACAGACGGATACTCCAAGAAAGTATTGAAGTTGCTCCTTTTACAGCTAAAATAAAGGCACTGGAGGGAGAGAGAGAGAACTACTCCAGGGTAACATCCTTATCTTCAAGTCCCAAAAGCCATTCAGTAAAGTATGACAAAGATGCTGAACGCTCTGTGTCAGAACTGTATAAAATGAAACATTCAGTTCCACAGAATTTGCCACAGAGTAACTATTTCACTACCTTGTCTAACAGTGTAGTAAATGAACCACCAAGATCGTACCCATCAAAGGAAGCTTCAGGTGTATACGTTGATAAGCAAACTAATTGTCCTTCAACAGCAGCTAGTCCCCAGGCTCTCCCCTCCTACATTTCTTCCCTTTCAAAACCGCCACCTTTAATTAAGCACCAACCAGAAAGTGAAGGCTCTACAAGCAAGATACCCGAGCAGCTTTCACAGTCGGTGCAATCTCACACTGTAAATTCTTTCAGAAGTGACAGCAGGAGCCCTACTCAGTTGTCAGTCTCATCTTCAAATACACTCCGGAGTATGCCTGCCTTGCATAGGGCCCCTGTGTTTCACCCTCCTGTGCACCAGAACCTGGAGAAGAAGGAGAGCAGCTACAGCAGCCTTTCACCTCCAACTTTAACCCCTGTTCAACCTGTTAATGCTGGTGGTGGCAAAATACAGGAGCTGCAGAAACCACCAACTTTAGTACCTGAGCCCAAGGACGCCCAAACTGTTTACAAGGGCACTTCTGAACAGAATTTATCAGAAATGTGGAAGTCTAATAATGCCCCAAACAATGAAAAAGTGGATTGGCACACTGAAAGACTGAGTGGAAAGTCGCAGTCCGCTACAGCATCTGTTATTGTGCGTCCTCCTTCTAGCACAAAATATGAGAATGTACCAGTAATGCAGTCTGCTTCCAAAGATCGAGTTAGCGAGAGATCTTCAGCTGTGACAAATCTAGCAGATTGCCTGAAAACAGCGGAAGCCAGGGAGACTGGAAGAGTCATACTGCCAAATATGAACTCAGACAGTGCTCGCACACAGTATGAAAAGAAATTTGCAGCTGTCTCGCAAGGCAGCATTCCTCATGCTGTCACCCCTACCACAACTATCATCTGCAGCACCAAAACGGATGTCACTGCATCAGCAGCAATGACGACCAGCGTGTCGAGCCAGGGGAGCTCTGAAGTGACTTACTCGGTGTCGGGCGCGGTGTCCTGTGCACCGCCGGAGAGCGCGGCCCCGAGAGCGGCCGGCCAGGCGGCGGCGCAGCCCCAGGAGTGCAAGGTCAGCACTGCAGCTCCGGTTACATCCGCTGCTGGCAGCGCTGCTCAGCCCAGCTCGGGATTCTCCACCTCTACCGACTTTGTCCATTTGAAAAAGCACAAGGCAGCGTTGGCTGCAGCTCAGTTTAAAAGTAGCAACGCCGCTGAGACTGAGTCCAACTCTGTGAAAAATCAGACATTTTCAACCTCTCTCTCCCTAGACAGTGCTATCGTCTGTAATACAATAAACAAAGCGAACTCTGTAGGCAGTGGGCAAACTTCCCAGACGAGTCAGCCAAACTACCACACTAAACTGAAAAAGGCTTGGCTAACAAGGCATTCAGAGGAAGATAAAAACACTAATAAAAAAGATAATTCAGGGAACAGTGTTTCAGAAATTATTAAGCCATGTACTGTCAATTTAATAGCTTCTACATCAAATGATTTGCAAAATAACATAGATAGCAAAATCTTGGCAGATAGGTTTGTAAAGGAAGATAAGCACCCAAGGAGAAAAGGAAAACGAACTTACGAGTCTGGCTCTGAAAGTGGTGACTCTGATGAAAGCGAGAGCAAGTCAGAGCAAAGGACTAAACGGCAGCCCAAGCCAACTTACAAAAAGAAACAAAATGATTTGCAGAAAAAAAAGGGTGATACCGAGGAAGAAGTAAAACCAAATGGTGTTCTTAGCAGGAGCGCCAAAGAAAAAAGCAAGCTGAAGTTACAGAGCGGCAGTAACAGCAGTGAGTATATTAATCTGATTTGGAAGACACAGAAGTGTGTGAAGTCCAACACTGTTAATCCTGGAGGGTTTGTCATACACGATAGCTGGGAAAAGAGCTAAAAAACATGCCTGTGTAAATGAGTAGGTCCTGATTTATCTGTCTTGAGGCCATTTGAAATATCCTGGTATAAGAAATAGAGCATTTTGTATATCTGTGTTGACAAACTGGTTCCTGGCCTAAAAATAAGCAGTAAACCATCTTGTTTATGCTGTCCATCAGAATTGAGCAGGCTGGTGCATATAGTTGTACCACTTGTATTGAGCTCTATATATATATGTATGTTGGGGGATTTTTTTATTTTAAGATCTAATGCATTTATTTTTAGAGCACTGCTGGAGGGGAAGATTCTCTGTTGTTGAACTTCAATTCGTCCTTTGATCAGAAAGCCAAAAGCAGTTCCTTGAGAGCCTAGTGCCACTCAGTTATGATTTGGTTAATTTAATGAAAGGTTTAAGGGAGAATAATTTCACACTCCTAACTAGCATGTGTAGTACATGGTGTTAACATCCCTCTTGTTTAAGGAATAAAAAAATTTAGGGAAATACAAATTTCCATTTAAATGTAATAATGTAACGTGTAGCAGATTGTAACTACATAATCTGGAAAGAGAAACTGGTCTGCCAACATAAGGGATTTTATTTAAAAACTTGCCTTATTTTTATCCCAATTTATTCTTCTCCAAGGATTCTTCTTTGTCTTTGGTCTGGTTAAGTATTAGAGAGTCTACCATTAAATTACTTCTCGTAAGACTTTTTAAGTACAAGTAGCAAGAAAATGAGCAATACTGCCTGTAATTACATTCTGTGGCTTTTCACTGTCTGGTGTATAAAGTTACTTTTCTCATATCTGAGAGTACTTGATCCCTGAATTATACTGGGTGCTGAAAATGTTGTAGTCCATCTGAAGTATTCTAGATATTTGGTCCAGTGGTAAGAGTATTACTTTTTCTTTCTGCTCCCAAGTAAAGGGAAGATCAAGGCAAACATGCCTGTAAAATCCATTTCAGCTTCCCTTCTTAAAGTAAACTAAGTACATATATTTAACATGTTAAGTATTTATGACCTTTCTGCTGTTGCAAAAGATTTTTTCGTGGTAAATTTCTGCAAGAGAGCTGGTCAGAGATTTTTCTTTCAAATAGAACTTTCCACAAAGATTTTATGCAAAGTCATAGTCAACCATGAGGAAATTTCAGGGAGGAGGATGTTCCCTTGGAAAAGCTGTCTGGGTTCTCTGTAGGTGGCTGGAGGTAACTGACTGTGCTTCAGGGTCTGGGGCTCAGTTTTGCAGCATGGGTGGTGTGTGGATCCTGCAAGGGTTGAGGAGTGCTTTGTCCTGGTGCTGTTTTGGAAGGCCCCCGGGAGCTCAGAGCTCCGGGCTGTGAGGCTCCCTCCTGCAAAGCAAGGCATTTCACAGCCCTGCAAGTGTTGGGGGTCTTCCAAGTGCCTACCCACAGAGCTTGAAGTCTAGCAGCTACCAGATGACACCCAGGATCTCTGCTTCCAAGGCAGAAAACATTGTTTTGGACTAGTAAAGCTGCACTTGGGCCCCTTTTACTCTTCAGGTTTTAATCCAGTTACTGTCATGCCTTGGGTGAGTATGGAATGTGGTTTCTAGGCCAAGAACTGAGGCATAGGCAGTCTGTCACTTGTAAAGTTTGTACAAGTCATCTCTGGCAAAATACCAATCTGCACCCAAGTACCAAGTCCAAAGTTAGCACCCTGACCCTTTTATCATCCTACATCAGATCCCTGTTTACAGGATATGAACTTTCAAGAGTAGTGGTAGATGAAATGACAGATAATTCTCTCTGTCTGCCGATAAGAGTGGTGCCACTTACAAGACTCCATAAAATGAAAGCTTGATTAAATGACAGCAGGGTTCAGTTTCAAAACCTGTATGTGAAAATTGCAGTTATTACTCAATAGACTTGCTCCTCATGTTACTCAGTGTCAGATCTGCTGACTTCAGTATTGAAAATAGAATTATACTGCTTGGCCTTGCAAAGCCAACGAACCAGACGGAGTGTAAATGGATTCTGTGAATATAGCTGCTATTCTGTAACTTTAAAAAAAAAGTTTCGAAGGAGTTGGAATTTGGTTTTAGGTTGGTTTTTTTAAGCTCTGCTTTTATTCATTAAACTGTGGCTTTTATTTGTCTGCACCTTCAGAAACAGAGTTCAAACCTAACTTTCTTGCAGTATTGTATGTCTTTGCTTTTTTTGTCAGAATGAGATTCTGAAGATGGTTTTAGTAGAATATCTGGGGAATGATACACCTAATATAAGGGAAAATGCAGTGCCTTGGGAGCTTAGCAGTTACTTAAATGTGCTCCTGCCTGTGTAAGTTTTATTGGTACCTTTGTTTTTTTAACTTTGGTGCTGACAAGCAGGCAGGTGGAAATAAAAGCTAAATACATTATGCAGGTAACAAATGTACCAGAGAAAATGTTGACCACTGACTATCCTGACTGTGATGTGTGAGGAAGCAGTGCCAGGACCTCATCTGAAACTGTCCTTACTTTTGCAGCTGGTATACCTCGCTCAGTGTTAAAAGATTGGCGCAAAGTAAAGAAGCTGAAGCAAACGGGAGAGTCCTTTTTGCAGGATGATTCTTGTTCTGAAATAGGACCAAATTTGCAAAAATGCAGAGAATGCAGGTTAATAAGAAGTAAGAAAGGAGAAGAACCAACTCACTCACCAGTATTTTGTAGATTTTACTACTTTCGGCGGTAAGTATGTCTAGTTTCCTGGTAATGTGGTGTTTCAGCTTTCAAAAATAATATTGACAAAGGACTGGCATACTTGAAAGCATGTCTGATTTTTTTGGCTCAGTCTACCTGATAAAAGACAGCATCTATTTTAACAGTATTTACATTTGCATTTCTTTTGTGGATTGACTTCATTGCTGTTTAAAGCTTTATAGCAAAGACATCAGAACATCTGCCTGCTGTACCGTAGGCAAGCAGAAAATACAACACATCACCATTACACAGGTGTCTCACATTTGAAGTGGGATTTTCAAAAGGCAAGCTTCAGTTTTTCTGGACAAGTTGTACAACCGCAGAGTTGCACTTACTTGTAATTATTCTTATGCCAGTATATGGTGGGAATGTTACTCAGGGTTTTCTGGGAGTTTTCTGAGGACAGAGAGGAGTTGTGACCTCCTTTTTTTGGAATTAATGGCCCATCAAGAAAAACTCGCAAGGAAGAAAATTTCCTGGGGTACAGGAAGCGCCAAGAAAGGATAAAACAGCTTGCCAGTTTGTGTATGGGTTGTGCTGTCAATATTAATCCAACTTGTTTTTGACAAGAAATTGTTCCCTAAATGAGGTTTAATTTTTTATAATGAATATTCAGTTACAGGACTTGGTAGATCTGTAGGAATCATTTCAAGGTTGGGCTCTGAATACCTTCTCTCTAGGAATATTTGCTTCCACATTTGGCAAAGTTGGAATTTTGGTTGATTTTCTTCCCCCTGTATAAAGGAGAGAACATAAAGGTTTGCCAACATTTAAAAAAAAACAGTATGGGGTGTTTTTATTGTATTCTGGTAAATTTTACAGCAGTTTAATTATTTTTCATTGTGTTTAGATGAATAGGGCTTGAATTGCAAAAGAAGTTTACACTTCTTTTGGAAATTGTTGTTTTGGAAGCTGAAAGTTGATAATTTCATCTTGTTCATTTGAATACATATCTAAACGTTATTATTAATACCTCTGAATTCAGGACTGTCTTGCTGGCATAAGTTCCTTAACTGTTATAATCACATCTGTATAATGACTTATCCTGTTTTGGATAAGATGGAATGATTGTTACAGCTTAAAAATAGGCTAAGTATAGCCAGGGTTAGTAGAATGGCCATGGGTAGGGTAGCAGGAGAGCCTTTGAAAGGTCAGAGTTTAGTGAATACAAAAATGTAAGCTTCTACTGGTGATTTGTTCTGCCTAGAAAAATGTAAATGTAATGTTTGAACTCATGTTTTCTCAGTATGAAAGCAGTAGGATACAAAAATCTGTAAAATAAAAGAGTGAGGGACTGCCGTCACAGACATTCCAAAAATTGAAAGTGAGGAGGGAAAGTGGGTTGAAGCAAACTTTGACCAGAATAAAATGGAATTTTTTTTTTTGTTTGCAATTTTAAAGGAGTAATAAATGCTAGAGAGAAAGAATGATGAGTGAATGGAATGCAAAAAAGTTCCTAAAATGTTAGTTTTAGTTTTCATGCTTCCTTATTTATAATTTAAAAGCTATTTTGATCAGTAAGATTTATTTTGAAATTAAAAAAGGATGTAGGATGATAAGGTGAAAACTTCCGTGTTGTAAGGTTCAAGCAGCAAGTAAATTGGAAGTCACAGAGTATAATGATACATGCAGTCAAACTATCTGTTTTCATTTTTAGGTTGTCTTTTAGTAAGAATGGAGTCGTTAGGATAGATGGTTTCTCCTCTCCTGATCAATATGATGATGAAGCACTGAGTTTATGGACACATGAAAACTATGAAGATGATGAACTGGACCTAGAAACTTCTAAATACATTCTCGATATCATAGGGGATAAATTTTGTCAGTTGGTAACCTCTGAGAAAACAGCCATGTCCTGGGTGAAAAAAGATGGTAAGGAGCCCTCAAAGCTCTCAAGTGTTCTGCAGTTTTTCTTGGATGACCTTTGCTTCCTTTTGCGTAGCTCTCTTCCCCTGGCTGCTGGATTTTCCTAGGCTGTTTAGTAGGAGGACATGCTGGGGAGGGTTCCTTCCCCAGTGGGCCAGCCCGATCCCCTCCCTGTGCTGGTGGCTGTGCCGGGCCAGGGCCAGGCTCCTGTTGGGTTTGGAGTAGCCTCCATTGCCAGCTTGGCCTCCAGCTCTCCAGCCAGAGCAGCCAGCTCCCAGCCAAGGCCTGTGGCGAGCCAGGTACTGACTGCTGCCAGCAAATGGTGTGTTTCTGATATGTCTCCTTCCCAAAACAGAGGAGAAGAGTGGAGCAGCGTAGGCCCCGCAGAGCATGGGCTAACACTGTCACCTCCCCACCAAAGCAACCCTCCATCCTTCTGGCCCACAGCAGATGGGCACAGGCTGGTGGCTCTGCTAATTCCAGGCTGTATGAGGAGGAAGTGGAGCAGAAAACACATACTAGCCAGGTCTCCTGAGCAGGCACCTCCCTCCCCTTCTGCCAGCTTCAACTGTCCAGCTCACTGATTTGGCTGCCCTTTAGATCAAACATGTCCTGTGGACAGTCAGGTGAAAAACCCTCTTGAGTGCATGGGTTAAAAGTGTATGCTAAAAAAGTTCTTCATGCTTGCAGCAATATCTTTTCTGTATTACTTTAGTCTGTTTTTTCTGAATGCTTTATTTCTTTATAATGCGTTGATAGGAGGTAGCATTGAAGGGGGGGTGCTGTGTAATGGAACTAAGGGGGTAGCTCTTGATGGCCTGTTCATGAAGGATCACTTTCCTCCCCCAAAACCCAGTTGTGTCTGAGGGGAAACTTATGAATGCTTCATCTATAAAGACTATTCATTCTGTGCTTTGCATTTAAATTTCAGTCCTTTTATTCTGCTTATTTTGTATTTCAGCCAAAATTGCATGGAAGAGAGCAGTGAGAGGAGTCCGTGAGATGTGTGATGCATGTGAAGCCACATTATTTAACATTCATTGGGTCTGCCAAAAATGTGGATTTGTGGTCTGCCTAGATTGTTACAAAGCAAAGGAAAGGAAAAGTTCTAGAGGTCAGTTTTTTATGAACTAGAGTATTGTATAGGCTGTTTATTCTCATTTGTTGCAGAGCTGCTGATCCACTAGAACTGTCTTTCTGTCAAGTGTTAAATTACTTCTTGTGTGTGTTGGTTTCTCTTAGATCTGCTTTGCCTCCTTTTTTGTCAGTAGATATAGAATCAGTCATTCAGAAAGCAACTGCTCTGGGGGCTATTTTAGCCATTTGTCCACATTTCAGTCTTTTTGTGTGGATTGCTTGTGCCTTGCCCCTCAAGGTTAAATCCTGTTCTTGAGATGTGAGGCTGGTGCTCAGTCACACCTCCCTGTTTATGGTAACTCACTGCTGTTAAGACTTGCCTTGATTTGAATGCTTTCTGGAGTCCTCCCTTCAGAAGTGGCTTGTCATACTGACGTAACATCCTATTTTATATTTTTATCATAAAGAAAGAGATGGAGAGAAATACTTCAGGTGGTATTTTAAATGAATGTTAATGGAAGCTTCACAATTCATAAGCCTACACATATATGTGGTTTATCCTGTACTCTAATGGAAATACCTACTTTAGTCTGGAGAAAGAGAAGTATAACAGGACTGACTTGGAAACCTCTGATTTCTTGGTGACCCAGCTGGGTTGCAGTTGAAAGGAGGAGTGACTTGGAGGATTGATTTGGGCTTGGAGCCCTCGGCTGTGACACTGGTGTGCAGGCTGCTTGGTGGAATGCACTGCCTTCCCTGGGAGGCAGGCGTTGTGCCCTGGCACAGTTCTGCAGTCAGACGCTGTGCCAGGAACTGATTCAAGGATAATGCTGTTTTGAAAAGCAGTTCCATGTTTGTCACAGCCATGTAATGTCACAGATGTGAAATGTTAGTAAAATAAAGTTTAACTGTTAGGTGGCAAAGCTTTGCCAAATGGAGAGTCTCACCCACTTTGTCCCTGGCTTGCAGTGACAGGCCTCCTACACTGAAGTTTTTGGGGAGCTAATGTCAGTATTTTCCTGCACTGAGAACAGTTGTTAATGCTTTAATGCTGGAGGCTGCTTCAGCAGCTCTTCACTGGCTCAAGTCTGTGTATGCGCATGTGTGTGCATCCATCTGACGTGGCTTGGGATAGATGCCAAACATTATTTACCCTGGTGGGAACACACAGTCAGAGGCTTTTTATAGTATGTGTTAACCAGCCAGGAAAGTTTTAGTAAAATGTCTTAGAAGTTGGAACAAGCAGTATAAAGAAAGAGGCTTCTCTTCAGTTTTCTTACAGGGAGGACTTTCTCCTTTCTTTTGATTGCAATTTTACGTGTGAAAGCAGAAGTACGACAGCTTCCCTTGCTGTGGCTTAATTTCTAATGATGCTGTAGGAATCATGTGAACTGTGTTGCTTCTTTGGTACTCTCTTAAAAAATGTTCAGAACCACCCACCCATTTCTATATAGTAGGACTTTATATTACACCATTTTTCCTGGAACCAGTAGTTGTTTTTTTACAGTTGCTGAATGTTACAGAGAATCCCCTGGATTTTCCCTGCTTCAGCAGGAATGTTAGAGGTTTAAATATTCCAGATTCAGATACTTACCAATGACTTCTCTTATCACTTTACTACATGAGTGAGTGAATATGCAATCATTGTTACCTTCAGACAGTTTTTGGCACCATCAAGTGGGATTCCATGTTACGACATATCTGTGAGAAAACAGATTAAGTAGATACATACTGCTTTGTTGTCTTGATTTGTTTATGTTTGTGACCAGTTGGATATTGAGGTGTTCTAGGTGCTACAAAACCTACTGAATAGCTTATAAATTTAATATTTATCTGAAGGAACATCTGAAACATTGTGTACCTACTACAGTGTAAAAAAAATGCCTTAAATGTGTTACATGCTTCCTATGGTGTGCTCTTTAGTTTAAATTGCTAGAGTAAGCAAACTGGTAAAAGGCTTGGAAAAATGTCTTAAAATTAGCAGTTTAGTGAATAGGACACAAGACTGGGAATGGAGAGAGAAATTGTGTTCTTTCTGCCCCAAAATCACATAGCAGGTTGGTGACCAGTTGCTTGGCCAGACATGTTTGGCTCTCAGTCTTCTTGTGTGTTTTCTTTACATTGCATATTTCAGGAGAGTCTTCCTTAAACTTTTTAGAAAGCATCTCTCTCCTACCAGTTAGGCCCTCTCTGCTGGCAGAAATGATTTTCAGCCAGTACATAGAGACTTAGGGTTTCATGGCTGCTTTCATGTGCCATAAATCCGTGATGCAACTTCCCTCTCCTTTGTGCTACTGGTGTAGCTGCATCATCAGCTGAATCAGAGATGACTTGGTTAAAGTTCATCTTTTTGGCTTGTCTGGTGAACTCTGGTTGAAAACAGACGCTTCCAGTTGGAGTGTGGATTGTATCAAATTAGATGAACCATACAATCACAGCTTAATTATGTTTCTTTTCCATGGCAGGATTCATCAAGGGAGGCTCATGGCCTTAATAGCAACTGTAAAGGATTTCAGCCTCTGTTAGATTGGCAACTCACTAAATGTGATAAAGGGAATACACTTTGAAATTTGGAGGTAATTGGCAAGGGCCTGTGTTACAGATGCAGCTATTTCAGATTTCAGTATTGTTAAAACTCTTTCTGTTAATGTGAAAAGTAGCTGTTGTATGCAAGTCCTTGTCACACTGGATACCCAGATAGAAGGCCTGTGTGCGCAGAGAAATGTTTCTAACCAAAACCAATCTGAAAGACCTTAGCTCTGTCTGTGTGCAGCACAAGGGAAGTAAAACATTGGCAATACTGTTTTGCAGATAAGGAGTTGTATGCCTGGATGAAGTGTGTGAAGGGACAGCCTCATGATCACAAGCACCTGATGCCAACACAGATTATTCCAGGCTCTGGTAAGACCATATGCAAACAAGCAGAAGCTGTTTTTTCCCCAGGTCTTTCTGTGAAAGTGGGGTCAGAGTTGTTTCTTGAAACTTCTCATTTTCCATTTAAAAACCTGGGAATTGGGTTAAATTGTTGCAAGAAGGCAAGTGGTTCTGGGCAGTTGCCAGCACTGGGCACAGATGATGATGAGAGTAAGAGGAGTGTGCTGACAGATGTGTAAAGGGGTTTTGGGGACAGGCAGTGAAGAAATTGAGAGCCTTTTTTGTGGTGGATTTGTACCTTTTCAGAGCAGAATAAAACAATCAGAATGTATTTAATAAATTGATACAGACCAGAAAATAGAAAACTGAAATGTGCCCTTAAACGTACTAAGTAAATTCCCAGGTTATTTTAAGCTGAAAATACAGAACCAAGTCATTATTCCATGGGTTGTTGCTTGTTAGTTCAGGTAGAAGTGAAGTTTGGGTAGGTTCCATAACAGGTTCAAACTGTGACATTTCCCAGAACAGGTTCTAGACTGAAACTGGTTTGAATTTTAAATTGTGAAAGTGAACCACTCATCTGGAAACAGCACAATGAAGACTGCCTACTTAACCTCAATTTTGTTCTTCTGTGCATGCCCATTACCAAACAGCCTTCATTTACATGCTTACATACTGATTTTTTTGTCAAGACACGGCTTGCTTCAGTCTGTAGCTGATGGTTTTATTGAATGAAGCAATGATATACCCATTGAACAATGAGAAGTAAATAATTACTGCCTTGCTTGATGTGTGCCATGCAATAGGAATGCAGACTAAAGCTCAGATTATTCAGAAAGTAGTGTGCAATTATTTAATTGTGTATCTCTCTGCACAAGCTTAAAGATAAACTGGGCAGTCATTTTGGAGTAGTTTTGAGTGTTAAATTCAGCATTTTTAATAGTTTAAAACATCACTGTGTTTATGTTGTAAAGAGGGTCAGAATGATTGACAGCTAGTAATGTTTTTCTTCTTAATTGCCTTTAGTTTTGACAGATCTTTTAGATGCTATGCACAATATTAGAGAAAAATTTGAAATTAAATCCCATTGTCAGTGCACCACCAAGCAGAACACACAAGCTGGCAAGCTCCCTGCAATGAATGGTGTGTCTCAGGTGAGTCTAAAATGTGTGTATATATATTGCATCTTGTTCAAGTGTTCTGATCCTGGTGGATTTTTGTATTTGAGTAGTACCAGTTGCATTTTAGTTTGCATATGTGGGGGTTAAATGCTGGCCATGTCTTTGAGATACGTTAAAGTGAAGCTATGTAGTTAAAAATAAATTTGTTCTTTACAGGTTTTGCAGAATGTCCTTAACCACAGTAATAAAATTTCTCTGTGTATGCCTGAGTCTCAACAGCAGAATACTCCTCAAAAGTCTGAGACAAATGGTAACACAAGTCCAAGGAGTGATGTGAGCACAGACAGCAAGTTAACACCGCCTGAATCCCAGTCCCCGCTGCATTGGCTGGCTGATCTTGCAGAGCAGAAAGCCAGAGAAGAAAAAAAAGGTACATATTTGAAATTGTCATATCACATCCATGACTTTGGGGGCACTGCTGGTACTTTTCAGATGACACTAAGCTGGGAGCATGTGTTGATCTGTTGGAAGGTAGGAGGGCTCTGCAGAGAGACCTGGAATGGTTGGATGGATGGGCAGAGTCCAATAGGATG
>VXBC01008907.1:34102-67766 GCA_013399945.1 Ploceus nigricollis | reverse complement strand
ACAGTTTTTCTCTTAGGGTTTGAAAATCTATCAATCTGTTCTGGCACATTACAGTTAGGTGTATTGCTTAAAATACTCATTCATAATTAAAACTTCATATGCACACACACATTAACATTTTATTTATTTTATATATGATGATAATTGATACAACATCAGAAATGTTACTCTCTTTCAAAAGGAATTGCATTAAGTTGCTTTGACATTGTTTAAGCATGCATTTGTTTTCTAACAGAGTGGCAAGAGTGGAAGGACTATGCCAAACATTCTTGATGATATAATTGCTTCAGTAGTAGAAAACAAGATTCCACCAAATAGAGCACCAAAGATAAATGTAAAATCTGAAATAAAAGAAGAGCCAAAGGATGATAAAAAAAGTATTCAGGATGACTGCAGTAAACGGTACAGTGATATCCAGTATTCGTGGATCTGTGATAAGCATGTTCTGTGGCTCAGAGATCATAAAAACACCAACAACTGGAAGCTCTTCAAAGAGTGCTGGAAGCAAGGAAGGGTAGGTATTGAGCAGGTTGGTTAGTAAAGTGACATCAGCATGAGCTCTGGGGAGTTGTGTATTAAAGGACAGAAATGCCTAACTCCATGTTTAAAACTGGGGGCAAAAAAAGGTTGTCAGGTATAGCCCACAGATGAACCGTGTGTAGTTAAACTTGAGTTAACCAGTTATAATAAATAGGACATTTCTGTTGTGGAGTTTCAGATTCCAGAAAGGGGTGACACCTTTGGATATGGGTGCTGTTGGAGGAAGTGTTAACAGCTCAGTAAGGCCAAGGTCTTCCATGTGTGTTCCAGACCCATTTATGTTCCAGTTCAGTTAAAGAATTTGTCTACTTGTGAAAGGATAAGTACTGATTTTTAAAAATTATTTTATTTTCCTCTTTACAGCCTGTTTTGGTGTCTGGTATGCATAAGAAAATGAACTTCAGCCTGTGGAAAGCTGAGTCAATCAGTCTGGATTTTGGAAACCAGCAGGCAGATATCTTAAATTGCAAGGACAGTATCATTTCAAACACCAATGTCAAGGAGTTCTGGGATGGTTTTGAAGACGTTTCAAGTATGTTCCTTAAAATGTATTATGGTATTGATTCTGAACATGATCAGTGTTAGAAATTGCTGTTAAAAATTATCATTATGGATCTTGAGGCTTTGAAAGAACTTTAAAAAGAAAGCTCTAGGTAGTCTGTTTCCAGAGAATGTGGTAGAAACTTGCATTTCGTATCTCTGCAGAATTAAGGATACACTATTATATTAGCTAGGTCTGAGTAAGAAACTGAACAAATGTCCTTCTTACTTAACTAGCTGAGTTTGGTTTGTATCATTCTTGAGTCTTGAAATCAGCTATCTCCTGTTTATGCATGAAATTTTGATTCATGGAGGTTTAGAGTTAATGTTTATATTTTAGTTGAACAAAGTGAAACACCTACAGTACATTAGTTTTTAGTTATTTCTGTTACTTACAGAACGGCAGAAAGTAAAAAATGGAGAAACAGCCCTGCTAAAACTGAAGGACTGGCCTTCTGGTGAAGATTTCAAAGCCATGATGCCAGCAAGGTATTTTGAGTTTCATATAAGATGTTCTTCAGTCAATCTTAATATTACTCTAGTTTCTCTCTCTGTGTAACGGTGCAAATTCAATTATATTCTTTTTTTCTTTTCTCCTCCAGATATGAGGACTTACTAAAAAGTTTACCCTTGCCTGAATATTGTAGTCCAGAAGGAAAACTAAACTTGGCTTCTCATCTGCCAGGATTTTTTGTCCGTCCGGATTTGGGACCCAGACTGTGCAGTGCATATGGTGAGTTTGCCCTATAAATGCAGCAGTTACCTCTTCCTTTCAGCTTGTGGAATATCACACATTACCATGCTTGACAGAAAGCTGAGCTTTCTTGAAGAACAATTGTTCACTAAATGTAGGGGAAATACTGACTGACTTGGGTATTTAACAGTACTTGCACCTGGGCCATGAGAGTCTATTTGCTTCTCCATTTTTTTCCATCTTTTCTTATGCTATTACAGTCTTCTGAAGCATATAAATGGTTAGCTGCTTCTACACAGTGATAGAACTTGTCTTTAGTAATGCTATGTGACAGAATACTTCATGAAATACCATTGTATTCATAATTCTGGTCATAAATTAATCTCATCATATTTCTCGTAACTTATTTGTTGTGCTGTACACTCAGAAATCTGTTTAGAAAAGGTTGATTCCCTCAGACACTTTCTGCTCCTTCTTTTGCAAAGAGTGTTGTTCAATTCTGGTTTACAAATTGTTGTAATAGGACAAGAAATGAGTAGTAATTTGTGGCACAATGGCTTTGGTTTTAAAAGTTCTCCAAATATCCTGTGAAAGAAGCATATTAACAATAGTGATAATGGCATGGGTCTGAGAACTGAGTCATTAATGCCACTCTGAGGTAATACTGCTCTAAGGCTCAGTGTTCCAGAATGTCCTTTTGACTTAAGAATGTTCATTTCCACTTCTTAAAACTAAAATTAATTTTCCTCTTTGAGCATGATTTTGATTAAGAGCTCTCTTACAGGAAGACATAGAAGTGACAGATTTGATAACCTTGTGTATTCATTGTACCTGTATTCTGCCCTGAACAGCCTGAAGGGTTGAAGAGGAATGGAACGTAGTGGTCAGGAAATGTCTCTGACTATTCTGCTGAAACATTTTGTTCTGACACAGATGCTGTGTAGGGACAGGTACCTGGGCTAAGAGAGAATCTCAAGGACTCTGTTAAAAAGTAATGTTTTCTTGTTTAGCAGGTGAACCAAAAACATGTTTTTAATTTGTCTATCTCAGTGATGCCAAGTATACTTCAGAAATTTCTTCGCTGTTGTTACATGTTCTGATTTGAATATGCAATACAAATAAATCTTAATTTTATCTTGTAACATAGGTGTGGCTGCTACTAAAGACCATGACATAGGAACCACAAATCTCCATATTGAAGTTTCTGATGTCGTGAACATCCTTGTTTATGTTGGCATAGCCAAAGGAAATGGAGTACTTTCCAAATCAGGTAATGTGAATCTCACTCACTGTAAGAGGTGTAGATGGACTGAATGTTCTGCCCCTTCTAAAATTGACACTGTTCTTTGGAAGGCAATGAAAGAGATCCATAAGAACCTGCTTACAGCTGGGAGATTCTTTGTTCCAAGGGTTTGCACGCCCATTAGTTCTGTATAAAATACACTGCAGTTCATGAATTATGAAATGGTATTTCAAACTCTTTCCACTTTTTTTGCCATTACATAAAATTGATGCACCATTGCTGTGCTGGGACTGGCATAGCTAATGGAAGTGCAGGGTGAAGGATTTTCTCTGGAAGCTGTGCTGGTTCTAACAATTATGTCAGGATGATGTATTTGCCAAACCTTCTGTTTATGCTGCTTCTTCTGGATGCATTGTGCTTACTCTGTTGAATTTGGGCTGTAATGTAATTTTTCAACACTGGAGAGCTTAAATTGGTGTATGTTAGTTGTCTCTGTGAGGTTTATTGCTTATGTGAAACAGTCCTTAAATCACTGAAATAGTTTTGTTTCTTTGCCCTTTTTCTTTTGTCCTCTTATTCCGTAATCAGCAAATGTAGATTTTGGGTGTGACTAATAGAGCTGCAGTAAGGTTTGTCTTTCATTTGCTTTGTTTTCACTTGTGTATGCATGGAGTTAATAGCAGCAAACTTGAGCATCCTGTGAGAGCTCTGGCTGCAACAACAGCATGCTATACACTGCTTGTGCTGACTGCAGGAAAACACCTCTTTCATATTTTCATTTTTTGGTACCAGCCGTGCTTGTTTATTTCAGGTAGGAGATTGTGTTCTGTGGAATTCAGGAAATGTGAAAAAGTTCAAAAATTATATGTATTTTTAAGGTATCTGTGGCATTCATGTTTTAGTAATGAGTTACAGACACTGAACAGAAAGATCACCTCGTGGCTTCTGTTGTATTCAGCAAACTTCTATCTGCTCAGTCTCACAAGAAATTTGAAAAGAAGGTATTTAGTTCCAACGTTTTTTCTCCTTCTCACATTTAAAGAATATTTTTCTTGAACCTTAGGAGTTTTGAAGAAGCTGGAAGAGGAAGATTTGGATGACCTTTTAAGGAAGCGGTTGAAAGATTCAAGTGAATTACCTGGTGCTTTGTGGCACATTTATGCTGGCAAAGATGCTGACAAGATAAGAGAGTTTCTGCAAAAGGTTAGCTTTATTACACATAATTTAAAAATATAACCTAAGTAATTGGTAAATCAAATGGGCCTGGCAAAAACCACAAGCACCACCTCAATGTTAGAGAAGGGAGGAAGGCAAAATTCTTTCCTTTATAGCACATAAAATAAATTATACTTGACCTGCTGCACCACAAACAAAATATGTAACACATATATTCACTTTGGAAGAGTGACAGATGGCCTGTAAATGAAGGCTTAGGGCATGGAGATGTACTCTTGCCCTGCTCTAATACAAAAGATAATTGGTGGGATGATGTTTTTCTGTCACTGATCCATTACTGTATTATTGCTGCTGAATTTTTGGTGAATTTTCCCATGCCAGATCCCCTGACCTCACCACCCAGTGGCCACCAGTCTTTGCCAGGACTGTGTCACATCAGTCAGCACAGGAATGTGGCTGGGCTCTTGGTGAAGGTGGAAACAGTGGGAGAACATCCCCCAGGCCAGCAAACTTAACCTGGCCGTGTTTCCAGTGGCATGTGATGATCAGTTAGAACCACATCAGAACCTTTCAGGTTGTTCTCTAGGATGAATATCTGTCAATGCATTAAATGTAGGGATTCCATCTTGGAAGCAGTTTTCTGTGCCCTGTCCTTAGCACATTGGTGTGTTCTGGAAGGTGGCCTTGATAGATGACACAAATGCCAAAGTATCACTGAAGTGATGGCTCGAGGAGATGTCTTTACTGTGAGGAGAGATCAGATGAGTTTTAACTGGCTGCAGCAAAGGGGTCCATAAACAAACTTGAGGCCAAGGGCTCTGCTGTGAGCAGGAAAGCCTAAGAAATTTAGCAGCAAAGATTCCCTTTGACAATAAAGCAGTGTTTCTGTACCAGGCCAGCTGTGCTCCAGTGACTCAAACATTTGCTCTTTGGCAGGCTGAACTGTGGGGAAAAATGAGCACTGGTAAGTAAAACAAAGCTAATTCCAGGAGATTATGAATTATTCAGCAAGACTTTTTTGTTAATTCAGAAAGTAGATGCTCATAAATTAGATGGTGGCTTTTCAGCTCAAAAAAGAGAGTTATGAATAAAGTCGTGAATGCAAAGGAATAGGTGAACATAGAGAGGAAATGCTGAATACTCCCTCAGAGCACTTGTAAAACTATTGTGAATAGCTGTGAAACTGTTTGAGGAGCAGGTTTAAAAGAGAAGCATTTAGGATGCTGTGTAAAGAAGTTTGTCATTTGCTACCACAGTTTGCCCTGGTATCCCAAATGAGTTGTGTACCACCATGTATTTAAGGAGTGGTGGTATTTGGGAGTTACTGAATTGGAGATTAATTGATGGGTAAGCATTGGGACCGCTTTGCTGCTGATAAAATATAAAATCTCAGTATCTTTACTCAAGGAGAGTTTCAAGTTCTGCATCACATAATTACATTCACTTAAAAAAAGCAAAAAAATCTATGTTTTTAATGAGATACTTGTTTCATGACTCATGGCAGGTGGATTAGGTCTGTGTTTGTATGTAATGTGTTCTTATGTAATCGCTTTCTTCTTTTTTTAGTGATTAGGATTGATTTAGTAGCAGTTGATTAAGAGCAATATTTGTTCCCCTGTGGTTTACTTGATGAGAAATGGTTGTGCAATTCCATTTACTGATGTCAGGAAGTATTTTTATGTGTTGATCGTTTTTTCTGAATACCTTCATAGGGTGGTAGGAAAGCAGCTTCTTATCCCAGCATGGCTGAGGTTGGAATGGGCCCTTGAGGTCCCTTCTGCCCAGCCCTGTGCTCAGGCAGTCACCTGGAGCAGGTTTCCCAGGACTACAACCCTTGGCTTTATTGGCCACTATTTTCCTGAGCTAAGGTAGTGATGTTGCATGTCTGTGTCAAAACTGGAATTGGCAGCACAGGAACTCCTGAGCTCAGATTTTATTTTCTGGATGAAAGAAGTCACACAGAGAGCATGTTGCTTATTAATAGATTATTGTGCTGAGTTCTTTAAAGCTCTGCATTTTGGAGTGGGAGTGTTGCAGATGTCTTCAGTACAGTGAGACTTCCCAGATCCTTCAGGGTTGTTTAGAGTCCCTAGCCAGAGTTCTTGTTTGATATTGGGAACTGTGAGTGACATTGCTTGGCGAGGTGGGTATACATAAAATTTATCAGCAAAAGGTTTGGTTCTTTTGGAAGTTATTTGGGATCTTTTCTGTACTTAACAGATAGCAAAGGAGCAAGGCCTAGAAGTTTTACCAGAGCACGATCCAATCCGTGATCAGAGTTGGTATGTGAACAAAAAACTTCGCCAAAGACTTTTTGAAGAATATGGAGTAAAAACCTGCACAGTTATTCAGTTCCTTGGTGATGCTATTATTCTACCAGCAGGAGCACTTCATCAGGTAATGTACCTTAGGTTAAAGACATACAAGATTAATAACTTTTTTCCAAAGACATGGATACATCTCTGCTCAGTTACATTTTATTTTTTTATTAGTACCTGTTAGCGTGTAGGAATGTAAAAGAAGGTACATCTGCTGGTGTAGCCGACTAACATACAGCAAACTGAATGCCTTAAGTATTAGCTCCTTTTTTGCTTTACAATTACCAATGAACAGACCATTATTAACCATTGTTTTCCACTTTTCATTTCTGTAGCAAATTTCTAAACAAACTGAGTCTAGTTATGGCAGAGTCAGGTTAGTAATTTTCCTCTTCTAAGCCAGAAGTTAATCTAATCAAGGAGGGGCAGAGCAACTTGAACAGGTAGGGATGGAAAGTACCTGGATGTCAGGTGTCATTGTTTTTGTCTTTAGCTGTAGGAGAATTGTAGTGGGTGTTCTGGTGTTTCTGTAACAGACACTTGGTTGTTTTCCCATGCCACATTTAAGTTCATTTTAACATAGAAGATAAGTCATCATTGTCTCTTCAGCAGCTTTTCTCACTATGAGAAAGAGTGATACCACCTTTGCAGCACCTGAGCTGATCTAATCTGTAGCTGGGTAAGAAAAGTACTGCCAGTGGGGCAGTTCTGGAGAAGCAGGACAAATTTGTGTTAGTCAGCCTCAGTTGCCCCCTGGCATAAAGGGTTTGTTACTGCCTTTAGGCCTTTTTTTTTCCCTTACAGCCTATAAACTGCTGCTCCTTTGTGAAAAGAGGAAGAAAGCTCAATTGTTTAGGTGAGATTTTTAGGCCATTCTAGATTTATTTCTTTCCTGCTTCAGCAGGAAGTGGAGCCTGCTGGCTTGCTGTCTTGCCGGCTGTCAAGCACCACTAATGAGGTTGCTGACTGTCAAGGAATGAGGAGCATCCCCACCCTGCAGTTGGTTGTAAACCATTGTGATGTTGAAGATCGGTCATTGATTTCCCTATGGGTTCAAGTGAGGCCAAGCCTTTCTGAAGAAGGTGCTGCTTGGTTTCCAATCTGCAGATCAGCTTCCAGCTGTGGCAGAGAGGAAGCAATGGCTCACCATGTCCCTGTGGCCAGGGCAGTGGTGTTTCCTCTGAAAAACTGACAGGGGTGTAGTGATGACAGGGGTTATGTCCCTGCTCTGTCTCTGGCTGTGTCTGTTGTGGAGCTTTGAAAGCAACTGGTACCTTACCTGGACTAGGCTGCTCCTCATCCCACAGACTTTCTGGGTGGGTTTGACATGGTGGTTCATAGCTCTGGATGGTCTGTGTGGATTTGTTTTCTGGCACAGGAAAGGAAAGACCCAGACAGCCCCAAACAGACCTTGCTGACCCAAACCTAGGGAGGCGTAGGTTGCCTTCCCCCGTACAATGACTCAGGGCTTGATGTTGTTTCACAAATGTGGAGGAACATGTGACATTGCTGCTGTTCTTGGCTCCTGTTAGGCTAAAGAAGTTGGCACTCCCATAGTCATGTATTGCATCCTCCAGCAGCCTTACTCTGATCTCGTGAAACGAGAGATATATCCCAGATAGAAGAGTGGAAGGGAACCCAGGGGAAATAACAAATGAGCTGGGAAATCTGTTCTATATAGCATGTGCCATTATATAAAGGCATACAGAATATAAAACATGAAGTAGTGGGACTGTTCCAGTCTTCCCTGTACTTTATATGTTTAAGGACCAAAAATAAGACCACTCTTATCTTTATCTCCTTGGCTTTAAACTGCAGATTGTATTTGAAGTGGTAATGTTCTAGCTTCTGGCACCAAGGAGTTAATAACATGGTGTTTTTAAACCTTAGTGGGTGAAGCTGAGAACCTTTTCATCTTCAGTAAGAAGTTCCTGTGAATCTGCCACGTAGGAGGAAATAAAAGCATCGTGTTCTTTCATGTATGTGCATAGCGCTCTCTGTAGAGATGCGTAAATACTGACCTTAGGGATCAGCACCAACACTTCAGAGATACAAAGCACATTTAAAAAATGAAAAATAAGTCTGCACAAGAATACATACCATGTTAAGTTTACACATTAAGTGTTTCAGATTTACATGCACATTATGAACCTTTTAATTATTAAAACTGGGTAAGAGTTGATGCTAAATTAGGTGGTAAATTAACATTTTTATTTGCTCATGAGTAATGTTGTGGAGCAGAAGAAATCAGACTTGAGGGCTGGAGCTAGGGAGCCTAGCTGCCTGTGGTCACTGCATAAGTGTAGTTCTGACTCTTCCGTTCTGGAGCCAGTTAGGATTGTTGGCACACTGCTTCTTCTGACGTGCTGGTCTAGAATTTACTGCCCTAACATGGAGGAGGTTGTGTGTATTTCTTCTGTATATTGTTTTTCCATCCTCCCCTCCCTCCCCCCTGGTTCTCTGGATTCATGTCTGGCTTTTAAAGTAACTTACTCTTTACATTTCATGGCAGCATATAGCATTCCTCTTGCTTCCCAGCTTTCTCCCCCTCCCTGTGTACTTGCAGACAGCAGTCACATCCTTCTTGTGATGACTGCAGCAGGCAAAGTCAGACTGCTCCTGGGTGGGATGGGAGGGACAGCCTCTCCTGTGAGCTGTGACGGGCAGGACAGCCTTGTCAGTTCCTCTTGTAGAGGGAATTGCTCTCTCAGAAGGAGAATCCAGAAATAGATAGAGCAGTGGACCGGTCACCTCTGCAGATGCTTCCCTGAGTGCTCTGTGAGGGGCATCTCCTTTCTTGGCTGTACAGGCTGGGAGCTCAGCAGTGTCCCTGCCTTGCTAATGGCTGGGCCTTGTTCCCTCTGTGGTGCGTGTGACAGGGAGCGCCTGAGCTCTCCTTGGAACTTCCCCAGCTAAAAAAGGGTGTTGGTACTGTTCTTTAGAAAGAGTCACTCTTTCTGCTGCTCCACTGTGGGTAATGCTGTATCATAGACGTCTCTAGGGATGGCCTCCCTGGTTTTAACTTGGTAGCTCCAACTTGGTAAAATATTTTAACTAAAAATAAAAAGCTAGAAATACTGGAGTCAGTAATTGACATGTGGTGTTCAGGCGCCCTGCAAAACTTGTTCATAGTGGAACAAGTTATTATAATGTTGTTTTTTTATAGAGGCATTATCTTGATTTAACAGCAGGATTATGTATTGTACAATAACATGCTCGGAGGTAATGTGACATCCTGGCAATGTTCCGATAAGGATTGTAGGATAAAGGTCTGGGCGTTGCATATGCAGAGCTCTCGGAGCTCAGCCTTGCAGGAAGTGGCTGATCTGTGGCCATCAGGATGGGTGGGTGGCCCTTTCTTCCCTGCCCACCTCACCTTTCCCTGTCCCGGCCCAAGTCTGAGGCTTTTCCAGCACCGCAGCCGCCTGCCGGGCCCTGCTGGAAATGTCTGCTCTGCGTGGGCTGGGTGTGAAGCTGTTCTCAGTTCAGCTGGAAGTGGCACAGGCGTGGGAGTGCTGCACTCCTCGCCCCACAAACCTCAGGGGAATCGTTGCTAAACGTTTCTATGTGTGTGTCACTGCATCAGCTTGTGTTATAAATATTATAAATAGAACTGCCTGGGGGCTGTCAGCAGGGCATTCCCATGCTAAGTACCAGACCAGCCGGGTAAAATCTGTCCCCGCAAACTTTCACACGGATAAGACAGGCCCTGGAAGGGAGGGAAGAGAAGGTTTAAGGCGCAGCAGAATTAAAGGTCTGAGGGAAATAAATGTTTTCTGTTTGCCGTGGAGGGATAGGGAGTCAGTAAAACCTCGTCTTAGTGAGGAGAAAGTGAATGAGTGGTGTGGGATTTGCATGGGCTGGCAAGGAAACCAAGGGCAGGTAGAGGCTTGAAAGAGGTGGGAAGCCTGTGAGGGAGGGGAGGGGGCTGGAGCTGCCGGCTGCACAATGCAGAGGTGCCTCACCCCAAGCTCTAGGAAATTCCCTGAGTGCCGGTGGGAGCCTCATGCTGGCACTTCTGCAGCTGCTGCCTCTCTCCTGGCTTTCTGCTGTTTGCAGATTGTGTGGCATCATCATACCCTCCTTGTGTCCAGAATTACTTCTGTTTTGATGAGTTCTCAGGAGGGACCAGCACTGCTTTGTCCTTGATGATGATGAGCCATCAAAAACCCCACGTGCAACATGACTGCTGAGCTGGGGGTTACCTGCTGGGATTTCAGCTGTAAGGGAGGGAGCTGCTGTGTAAAATCAGACTTGGGCAGGGGTTTTGAAGAAGAAATTTTTAAATGAAGTCCTGTGTCCTCAACTGTGTAGACCCCAGTGGTTTATTTGAATGTCAGGTACCATAATGGAATTTTTAGAGTATGCATTTAGAAACTCTCGATTTTGCTAGGTTTCACTTTAAAATACACAGATCTCCATGAGTCCTAAGCAGGGTGGGATGGGATGGGGTGGGGTGTGTGCTGGAATGGCTGAGGCTCTGACTCCCTGCCCCCAGGCTTTGGGAATTCAAACTGTTACACAGCTTCTGTGAGGAGCTGTTGGAGTTTGGGGAAAAGTGGGTTTTGACATGCTGAATTACAAATTACAGTGTAATTTGTAAGGGTTTAGGGGTGAAAACGAAAATGTTTCTGAAGGGAGTGAATTGGACTTGGTGGTTGGGTCACAACGAGGAAGCAATTTCCCTTTTCCCTGATCTCTAGGTATGACCTGGGTGGCAGGAGATGGTGTCTGTTCCTCAGTAGTTATCTCATGTCAGTAAGAAGAAATGTTCAGAGAAAGAAGAAAAGTGCTCTTTTCCCCCTACTTCTCAGCCTCCCCCTTTCTCTGTTCACGGTCGTTTCTTTCAAGTATTTCCACTGGCAGTTCTTTCTCCATGAAGGTGCCAGCTTGCAGCGTGGCCAGAGGAGCCAGGTCCTGCAGGGCAGGGCTGTCCCAGGGGGTGGGCAGAGCAGCGCCTGCGCGGTGCTGGGGAGGCCGAGTGCAGCTGCTGAAGGGAAGAACAAGGCGGCAGTGTGGGATTAATGCGGGAGCCGGCTGCGGGAAGCGCCGGCGCACGGGCGGCAGCTGTGCAGCGTTCAAAGTGTGCCTTCGGCAGCAGCCAGCTTAGATAAGTCTGACACACATAATTGCTCTCTACTTGTGAAGATGCCCGTTAGTCCGATAAGGCTGTGGTTAAGGGATCTCAAGACCCACTCTTTCCTCAGGTACCTCTGCCAAAGAATAACCCCAAATACTAATTATCAGTCTCTTTTTGTTATTTTGGATAGGTGCAAAATTTTCACAGCTGCGTTCAAGTAACAGAAGACTTTGTGTCTCCAGAACATCTTGTACAGTCATTTCACTTAACGCAGGAGCTGAGGCTGTCAAAGGAAGAAATCAATTACGATGATAAACTGCAGGTAGGAAATGAATGCTGCTCTGGAAGCGGCTGGGAAGGCAGGGTGTGCTCGGGCTCATTGAAATGCCGAGCAGTGCGTGGAGCTACTTCCTTGCTGCTGTTCACACAGAATAACAATGAGCAGCAGCATGAATGCCAGGGCTGTAAATGACTCTCCCTTGAGCTTCTGGCTTTATTTCACATTACATTTTAAAATGTGTAAAAAGCTGTTCCTTTTGCATGGGTTGATGAAGCCTTTCTTTTTTCCATCCACTAAGCTTAGGGCTCAGTCCTAAACTTTGCAGAGTTCCTCAGGTCGTAGGCCTTACTAAAATCTGTCCCATGTTCTTGCAGGTTAAAAATATCCTGTATCACGCAGTTAAAGAAATGGTGAGAGCTTTGAAGATTCACGAAGGTGAAATGGAAGATATGGATGAGAACTGAGCACACTCTGCTTTTTGGAGGTAGCATCACCCAGAGGTTATTTCACCTGATCTGTGAACACTAATTTAAGCTTCACAAACCATCAGTGCCAAGAAAACACAGTCATCATATTTACTTGTTAATGACACTGCAATGGTAGAGCTTCATATCACAGCCACTGTGATTCCATGTTCCACTTGCAAACAGTTGAGCAGCATTCTGCTGTCTGTATTATAATGTACATGAAGTTTGTGAAATGTCAAAGATTTAAGATGATGTATTTATTTTTGGAAAAAACGACAAAATTCTATGCTATATTGTTGATCAAATGTAAATGTGACTTGTACAGTTTGCTAAAATAATTCAGATCTTTTTCACTACATTGAGACAGTTACTGTGAGAGTAGGACACAAACACCAGCTATTGCCTGCATTTGGGATCTTGCTGAGTCCGCACAGCAGTCATGTCATATTCTGAAAATTACTGCCAAATAATTGTAAACTTTGTAAAATATAAAGTATATAAAGTAGATATTAAATACAGACACTTCAGTATTTTATTGAAGCTATTCAGTGTACAATTAAACGTTTTCAAAAGGTGTAATTTATTTAAAAATTGTCTCATTTTGGTAAAATTTATGTGAACTTTTAAAGCTTAAATATTAAACTTAATATGCTATGTAAATATATACATATATACATTCAATGATGTATTTTTTTAAAACATTGGCTTGCTTTAATTTGTTAAAAGTGCAAGTGTTACACATGCTTTGTACATTGAAGTTGAAAGGGGTTTTACATTTTCCATTAAAATGACTTTGTCAGACGTCCTGGTGTGGATTTGTTTGTTCCGCTGCTGCCAGGGCAGCCAAGTGCTGCCCTCTGCGGGCCGCAGCCGGCACTGCGGGCGCGGCGCTGGCGGGAGCCTCTGCCACTTGCCCGCTTCCCTTTGGGAATCAGCGCTTCCTCTACGGGAAGGGGAAAGGCGTTTCTGTAGAACGATTATTTCGTAACAACTTGCCTTTAATAATTCAGGCAATACTACAAAATAAGGGATGTTTTTAAAAATGTATTTTTATGGTTTTTTAAAATTTAATAATGATAAATGTTAGCAGTTGAGCAAAATTCTAAGTTTTGGAGTGAGTTTGAAAAGCTTCACAAGAAGTGTGCTTTAAGTTATTAAAACTATTCAAATACTTAGACTGATTATCAAATATTAGGCAGAGCCAATGGCCAGCTTGTGAGGTGTCCAAAAGGAGATAGTCATTAGCCTGGTTACAGTAATGAGCCTGGTTTCTGCTTCCAGTCTGACACATCTGACTGAGTTTGGGGGTCACCAAAAACCCCAAATCCCATGTAAGTTACCTTTCAAAATACAGCACAAAAGCAATTCCTTATTCCAAAAGTCAAAATATTTAGTTGGCTTGAAAACTTGAATTTTTTCAAGTTGCAGAGAAATACCAGGGAGTTTATGGTGCTGCACTTAGCAATTGCTTCTTAGCTTTGTAGCCTGTTCTATCCATTATCATCTTTATTCTTCCCTGCAGCATTAGGGCATTGGCTGAAAGTGCAGGATCTGCCAGTGTGCATTTGCTTAGTGAGAAGTGGCCTCTAGTTGTACATACTTTTATTTTTAAAGTTCAGCATATGTAAATATTTAAGTATTTCCTTCTTCAGTTGCATTTTTTTTCACATGCCTTACAAGTATGAAATTACGATTCCCACTGCAGAGAGTCCCATTCCCCTTGGTTCTTTTCCTGCAACCAAGAGCAGTTGTTGGGCCTGGGCCATTGCTGCCATCACTGCTAACCCCTGTGCTGGTGTGTCTTGGCAGCTGATTGGGGGGGCAGGGGTTGGTGGCCCCTGAGTTACTGTCCCAAAATGTCATGTTGCCACCCCCGGCCTGGCCAAAGCCATGGTTTTCTCCTCTGCCTCTTCTCCAGTGCCTGTGCAGCTGACAGCACCTGTGCCTCGAGGTCTGAGCTTTGGTACCACCCTTTGGGCCCCACTGACAGAGCTGCCCCTGCCACACTAGTGCTTAGAGACCTGGGCAGGGATCCCTGGCACCTGCCTGTCAGGCTGAAGATGTTCTTACCTCCTTAGGGAAAACTGGAAGAGTGACTAAACAGTGCCAGAAGTTGTTGAAGTTCACAGGTACTCCAAATACCACTAAAAGACACACAAAAAAATTGGTTTAAGTACTTGGTGTAGCACATTGTGCTTGCTCAGTACCTTAAGGTTTCTGGCTCTGTCACAATGAAGCCAAGCTCCCTGCTCCCCTGCAGGAAATGGGAGCAGGAAGTGGGGCTGGCGTTGTGCTTGTGGCTGTGAGCATGACCAGAGGTGTTCATAGCTGATGTCTGACACCGGAGAGGGCTTTGTGGGAACGTGTTTTGTTTTCAGGTTAGTTTTTCCCTCTTGACCATTTTCCATGTTCTGTGAGGTGTTACTCGGCATGTTTTTCCCATCTTCCTTTGCTAAAGACTCTTGGGGGGTTTTCTGCTCTACAATCTCAACTGTTTTAATACAGTCAAAAGTATTCAGTGAGATCAGCTGAAGCTGTTTAAGTGCAGGAATGCTGTCAGCTGCTAGAACATGGATATGAAATACTGTGTGTCATCTTTTGCTACTTCCCTGTTGAGCACAAGCTCTGTCTTTGTCTGCTTTGCTCTTCATGAAACTCTTCCTCCTTTCTTCTTGCTTGTCATTTGAAAGATCACACCTCAAGAGTCAGCAAAAGTGTGAGCCCTGCTCCCCACACCCCCTCTTTCCCAGCTCTTTATCATCATCTCCATCCTCAGCACTGCTGTACAGTAAATGGCCATAGTGCTTTCTTTCCTGTTGTAACTGCAGAGGTATGTAATAAAGAATAAGTTTTGAGCAAAGAACAAAGCAGGGCTGTGATGACCTGAAGTATTTCAGCACAGATGGCTGCTGTGTTTATGGCTTAGCAGAAACAGAAATTGCTGGAATTGCTGGCAGGGAAATGGTGGTCCCTGTTAGGGAGGTCAGATGTAGGGGTTTAGAACAGTCTGATTTGCAGATCTATTTATTCTACTCCTCCAGCTTCATGCAAGTTGCTCAGATCTGTGTGTGTAGGCCAACCCCCATCTGATCAGCACTACATTCTCATGCTCTCTGACCTTTTTGGTAGGTGGTAATTTTGTTTGTACCCTCTCCCGTGACATCCTGTCAAGCTCTCTTCTGCTCTCACAGCTGACAGCCTTCCCTGCCCTGTGCCTGTAACTGGGAATTTCCCTTCCTTCCTCCTTCCACAGCTACCATTGCCTGTTCTGCTGCTTTCCAGAGCAGGATGTTTGTGCTCTCCCCCACATCCGTGCTGGATGAGCTGCCTCACCCTGTTGAGATTCCTGGAGTTGGTTTCTGCTGTGCTTTCCCCAGCTTTGCTTCAAACAATGTCAGCTCTGCCCTGTGCTCCCGCTTTCCACACTTTGACCTGTGCTTTGATGGCTGGAGCGCTGTGTGTTCCCGCCGTGGTGTTGCCATGGTCCGTGTGCCCCAGCAGGCAGCAGAGCAGGCAGTGTTGGGGGCAGTCCTTGGATGCAGTGGCCACCACCACGTTCCTTTCTTCCCATCTCAGCAGGGTGGCCCAGGAAACTGCCCAAAGAGCAAATGCCCTGTGGCGTCAGCAGCACACACAAACGAACCTCTGTACTTTTTTCATTTGTTCTCATCGGTTTTGAAAAGGAAGTCACCATCTATAAATAGCTGCTAGGAAAATCTTGCCTCATAGCAAACTGAAAGTGTGATTCACCTGATGTGTTATGTACAAATAGCTGCATTTTAAACATGGGCTTTTCTAAAGGTAAGTGGTGGACTGAGGGTTTTTTGCTGTTATGTTTCAAAGTGAACATTTCTGGTACCTTCCAAACATACCAAGCTATATATTCTTGTCCCAGGTGCCTGTTTGTTTTTCCAGTCCCTGGGTCTGTGCTAGAAAATAGAGAGTAGGGTTTAGTAGCTCTGAGGCAGGAAATCCTGTATTTTCACAGCTCTAAGGATTTCATATTGTTTGATCTCAATAATACCTTAAGTCCTACAGCAAATGGGCCTGAGGGAACACTTCAAATGATTACAAGACAAAAACCCTGAGTAAGCTGAAATTACTTCAGGTAAAACAAACATGAGAGAAAAAGAAGGTGGAGGAAAAGATTGATTTAAAGAATCAAAAGCTCTTGATTCTTTAGGGAACAATGAACTTTTTATACAATTGAACTCCACAGTCCTCATACTCAGGTAGGAAGGTGTGGCAAATGATGTCCAGCCTGTACCTGGCTTGTGGCAGCCACACCACTGCTCTGATTGCTGTGGAACAGTTTGATTTTATTTTCTACTCTTTTAGCCCAGGTCAGTACAGGATGTTATTAGCTGTTGTGGCTGTATTTGCTTTTCTCCATGCACAGAGCTGGACTTGAAGGGGTCTCAAAAGATGGAACCTTTTGTGGGAAAGGGAGTCTAGATGAGGTGTAGCTCCTGTCACTGAAAACAGATCATCAGGAACTGCAGATGGCTGAAGAGCTGCTGCTGAGATGACAGTAGGAAGGAGTTCACTACCAGAGTTCCTGAACATGGAAAAGCTCTCAGAGGAAGCAGTCACAAAATGCTTTTTTCTCCTTTTAACAAAAGCAAAATGTAAACCCCAACACTTCTGTATTTTGGTTTTAGCCATCATTTTAAGTAGCAACTGGTAGTGGTGGAGTCTGTACATTTTATTCTCAAGACACTCCACATTGCTTCCCAGTTGCCTTTCTTTGGTTTCTCTTTCTGTGGTGATACAGCCAGAGATTGGATAATTACAGTTTCTTTCGGCATAGCATACGTTGGCAACATTCAGCAGGGCCGGTATTTCTGTGTGCCAAGACAAGGGTGGTTTCTGTGGTTAAAGCAAAGTCTATGAATAGAAGTCAGTGTCTGGATGTGTATTTAAAATTGGTTCTTGGTGAGACACTTTGAAATAACAGACCACAGGATTCTTTAATTCTGTCCATTATAAAACAATGCAGCCCAGCCTCACCACCCCGGGAATGTTTCTGTGTGCTGTGCCAGGCTTTGGTGACATGCCAGGTTACAACCAGTGACTTACCGCTTTGTTGTTGCTGCTACAGCTCCAGTCGGTCACCTTCTGCATTCCTGCACCACGCCTCTTCCTTACTCTCTCCAGGCCCGGGCACTGAGCCCATCAGTTTGGCGGTGAAAAAAGCGAGGGCACGGCCAGAGAGGGAAGAGGTCCCCGCGGCTCGGCAGGGCNTGGCGGCCGGTGGCTGCGGCGAGCAGAGCGGGATCCGGCCGGACACCGGCTGGAGCACCGCGGAACCGCGCCCGCCCACACCCCGCTCGCAAGTTAAATGACTTAAAACAGTTCTAAATTGTTGTGACACAAATTAATTGCTGACAGCAATGGGACAAGAATTTCCCTAGGTTTACTGCTATGAATCTGTAAAACCTGTCCTCTAGTGGTGAGTATTCTCGGTACAACCTACCTTTCTGCCAATGCACTAATTCCTTAGCTCTGGATTCAGACTGAAGAATTCCTTACTTTAAAAAATTCAGCATCACTCACGAGAGTGGAACACGCCCATGCTCAGCCTTACTGCCTGGAGTTGGGATTCAGCAGCAATCGTGTTGAGTAGGCAGACTGCAAGAACAAACAAACATTTGCTTTGCAGGAGAGAGAGAAGTCTTAACACCACTTCCAAAAGTGGCAGAAAGGAGTTTTGCCCCTACTTGGCCATCCTTCTCACAGAGAAGCAGCTTCTTTCAGATCTGGTGTTTTGTTTATGCAGCTACACATAAAGGGACAGTTTAGTGTTAAAATCAAGAAGTTAGAGCTTGCAATTCCCACACTCCCACCTGAAGAACTCTGACTTCAACAGACCTAAAAATTGCTTCCTTCTCCTCTAGCTGCCATTTGCAGACACCACCACCATGTCTCTCTTGTAGTTAACAACCCTGAGCCACCACCCCAGCAGTGGCATGAGGTAGGTGCTTAAATAAGTTTATATCCATCTTGTGAGCACATGCTATTTTCTTTGCTTTACTTACATGACTAGGAACAGCATGCTCCTCTGCCTTTTTACCCTGAATAGTCAGCCAGGCAGGGGCCAGCAGAGACTGGGACTTGCCCTTTGGTGGGAGCAGTGAGCTGGGTCTGACCTGGAACAGGTCACCTCATCGCAGCTGGATAGGGCTATTTGCTAAACTGCTCCAATTGAAAAATAACTTTTTCATTTCCCCAGCAAGATTAGATTCCAGCTACAATTCAGCACAAGGCACCTCCTCTAATGAACTTGTCTTACCTCTGTTTCTACAGACTTTTTCTAACCTCCAGTCCCTATGCTCCTTCAAGCACAGAAGATGCCAGGTATACAGAGGTAAGGGGAGAATTTGCACAGCAGTAAGGTGTTCTTGCTGCACTTCCAAGTCTATTCTGGAAGAAAAATGCACTCTTAGAAAGCAAGCTTAACTTTTAACAGCACAAGAATAACTTAAAATGCCCTAGCTTGCAATACTGAACACGTCACTAATCAGTAACAGCTGAAGGTAATTAATACCTCCACTACACACTGAAACACCCCTTGGGAAAGCCCCAGCTGGGCTCCAGGGCAGGGGCTGAGCCATGCTGGAAGGGACGGGTGTGAGGAGGCTGGACAGCCCTGCTCAGACCCAGCACCCTCAGGGGTGTGCACAGCCCTGCTCAGACCCAGCACCCTCAGCACTGTTCCTACAGCTCCTGCTGGGCTGTGCCCCAGCAAATCCACGGAGCTGCTCCGCTGACGCTCCAGCGCTCTGCAGGGCTGGAACCCGGCTGTCAGCCAGGTCACTCCACAGGTGGGCAAGGCCCTCTCAATTCATCCCAGCTTTCTTGAATTTGCTGGATGATGAACGTGGAAGCTCAGCTGTAAGTGTATCCTAACACTTAGTACAAGTTCTAGTATGTTCTTTATCCTTGGCAACATTTGTACAGATGTAACAGACAGTGTCAAAACACCTTGGTTTTATTTTCCTATCCTTTTTGAATCAGGTTAAGCTGTAAACAATTTCTTTTTCAATCAAATACTGCCAGCTAGAATTACTTCCATTCATGCATCACTGAAAACAAAAAGGGTATTTTACCTTAAGTATAGATTTTTCATTTTAAACCATGTCACTTTATACAGAAACCAATAGCTAGATTCAATGCACCCTGATTAGTTATGTAAACAGATAACCCCCAAAAAAAACCCACATCGACAGAACGAGTAAGTTGGTTCCTTCATAGAATGGAAATTAAAATCTCTCCTGACTTGAGGTTAACATGGTCAGGAATACAGAGTGTGGCACATAAATCCATCTAGGAGGTGTATAAATTGCACTGTATCTGAATTAACAAAGTTATGCATAATGAAATGCACAGTTTAAATTCATGCTAGAAAGCATTTTTCAATATGAAGTGGCAGCCAACTGGCAACCATAACAGTTAGGTTCTGCACCATCATTTATGGCATTATAGATAACTATTACATATAGCATACTTAAAAACCCTGAAGGATTGTGTTACTTGAAACATTCTCCAGGCAGTCATTTGGTTTGAAACATTGGGAGAAAGACTAAAGAGATCACCATTTTATACCAACTATGGTACCTTTAACTTCCATGAAGTTAATCAGATATGATGTGTATTTCACAGTAACAAAGTTGCTTAATGCCTTTTCTCCAACAGTAGGATTGTGGTAAATGTTTCTGCCCTCAGATCACCATTGTCCTGGTGGCTTTCCCTTTTCTCAAGTTTGAGTAACTACACTGAGCACTTTTCCCGGTTTTTAACTATTCATCAGTCCTTTCAGTATATCGTCGGAGAGTTCCAGCAGCGGGAGTTCAGGGGACGGGATGTCCAGGGGGGGAAGGTTGGGTATTGGAATGTCCTTGGCCTTCCCAGCAGTTGTTGCAAACTTCTGCCAAGTTGCAGCTGAAGAAGCAGATTCCGAGTGCTGCTGCAGACTCCACAACTCTGACTTCTCGACAAAGTCAGTGTCTACATCCAACTCCTTGTCTACTGGAGATTTTTGGAGTCTAGCTCTTTCTGCTTTTAACTGCTTATTCTCTCTCCTTAATCTCTCATTTTCAGCTACAAGAGATTCTATGAGCTGCTTCAAATCTGCAATTTTGGTTGCCTGCTCTTCTATTATTGTTTTGTCATCTTTTGGCGCTTTACTCCCAATACATGCTTCCACTGGCTCCTTTTTTTTCTGAAGCAGAAATAAAAGTGTATCTGGGTCCCTGTCAAAGACACCCCGAATATCCTGTGAATGTTTCTCTGTGGAAGAGCTGTATTTCTGAGCAACAGGAACCAGAACATTTTGATCATCAGAGTCTTCAGCAGATGGCTTGTAAGAAGTCTGAAGGTGTGTGGCTGCTTCCTTGTCAGCACTCTGCTGGGCTTTCAGTTTTTCCTCCCTCTTTGCCCTTTTCCACCTCTCCTGGATGAGCAGTAACTGTTTCATATGACTATCCCTTTGTAATTCCAGTGATAGCTGAGCCTGAGTAAGAACAAGATTAAACAATTTAGTTGGTGATCCCTAATGTCACCCAAATATTCACAAACATTGAATTACATGTGTGTAAATATTTACATAAACAGCATCACTGCATGCCCAAGGGGGGGAGCTTTTGTTATTCAGACATTAAGTCCAACAGAAGTGCTCTCTGCTTGTACAGTGCAACAGATTCAGATATGTCACATTTAGCATAACTACTGGTCTTTTTGTTTGTAAGTCACTGACCAGGCTACAATACCTCTGGGCAGAGGCACTCGGAGTTTAGCTGACCTATGACCAACACCAAGAAGGAAGAGATTCACTTGGCATGCACGGCCACACTCTGGCTAAACCATGCAAACTTTTTGTATGCTTCTATGATGGTATCTGTGTAGCCGTATCAATAACACCCAAAATGAAGCAGCAAATTGCTCCAAGGCCAGGTATGGACCCAAATGATTCAGCCATATTTAATGAAGGACGTGGCACAGTGGTTATTAACTCACCTGGGTGAAAGACCATTTTTCTACAAGAATGACCCATTGGAGCAAAGACAGATGTCTGATCTCCAAGGGTTATTTGATTTCATAATTTTGGCTAAATTCAAAGCCTGCTGGTACAAAAGTGCTGAGCAGCCTACATTACTACATTCACAGATGAACTTGTGCAATGAATAAGAAAAAGTGTCAGGGCTGCTGTTCTAGAGATCCCCCAATGAGGATGCATTAAACCAAAACGACACACTGTAGATAAGATGCCTGGCTTTTTGTCTCAGCAAGATACTAAGTTCCTCACAGATAAAGTTAAACATGACACTAGTTCTGTCACCTACTTGAAGATGTCTGGCAGACTAGAAAGTTGGAGACCCCTTGGCTGGGTTAAGGTTTCTCTTGTCCTTGGAAAAACTCTCTAGGAAGATTAGTATTAGCACACTTGTGAAACTCCCGGTGCAGTTGCCAAGGGTTCAGAAAATTTTGCAGAGGCTAATGCCCAGGAAGGGTGTGATCAGACACAATGGGACCCATGGGCAGACCACAGGGCTGTGGCTGGTTCTGGCATCTGCCGCGCTCTGGTCTCACCTGCTCCGACTGGGTCAGCTTCATCGCATCTGTAAGGTACCCTGTGGGACAGAACATCCATCAGCACTTACAGCATGGCTGAGAAACCTGAACCAGAGACCTGAACCTGAACTTTTCTGAGTCCAGAAAAGCTAAGGAAAGCCTTCAAATCTGTGTGCTCAATCCCCACATAAGGCAGCAGTCTAGAGGGAAAGTATTTACCAAGTTACAGTGGCTGGAAACAGCTGCTGTTTTTCAGAAGTCTGAAAAAATTAGTGTAAGACCTTGTAATACACACTACACCCTTCCCATGGTATCCTGTTGGCTTGGGTCACTCCATTTTGTTTTTAGAGCAGCAGCAATTTCTAGAAAGACTCTGAGCATATCTTACTAGTGCTGAAAATGACAATGTATGAGAAATTCTCAACCAAATTTGGAATGATGTAAGACAATGGCACAGAACCACCAGTCAAAGAAAAGCAAGAAACCTTCCGTGTATTTTTGGGTTTTATCTTGGTACATGAAGTGAAAGAAAACAAAAAGAATGCATTTTAGAATGTAAGTGCAATCCCTCATCACTCTGAGAATTCATAAATACCAAAGAAGCTATTAGTTTCTCACTTTATGGGATTTTCTAGTATTTATGAATGGAGACAGAACTCCTGGTACCTAGGTTACCATGTTCAGAGCAGCCACTTACTTTGTCTCCACACAAGCCCTGTCACTGAAAATGTCCTACTTGTTGCACCAGTTAAGACTGCCTTTCTTCTTCTGCCAAGTAGCTGCACACTGTCAGAGAGCTGAGGGACTCCAACACAAAAAATTAAGCAGGACTATTTAAATGGACAAGTAAATGCACAAGATCTCACAGAGGAGAGGCTGTCCCTGCAGTGTCAAGGTCTGTGATGCAAGCTGCTGTTTTGCTTGAGTTCTGGGGAGCTCATCATCTGTTCTTAGCTGCCTTGATGCAGACATTAGGAAAGGGAAGTTTTGTAAGCAAACATTTGTCCTTTACCAACAGAGAAAGCACTGTGACCTCACCTATGAAAGCAGTAAAGAAAATGCAAAGTATAAAGTGAAACTGGCTTAGAGAAGGTACACAACTTCAGTCTGTGCATACCACAAGGTGCTGGCTTCATCTTCAGTCAAGAACTGCCTTCACAGTGATAACCACCCCCAAGCTAAACAACTTTGGAAATGTCTAACTTCAGCTGCTCATATGAGAAAAAAAGTTTTCAAAAGGGTTCTTGATCTGGACTGAAAAACAAACTGACATTTTAAAAATAAAAATTTTGCAAGTAACTAGACATTCTACTTACACAGAATCCTAGAATCTGCTGAGTTGGAAGGGACCCAGCAGGACCATCAAGGCCAACTCCTGACCCTGTGCAGGACACCCCAAGAATCCCATGTGCCTGAGAACATTGTCCAAACACTTCTTGAACTCAAGAGAGGCTTGGTGCATGCAAATCTAGAAACTGATTTTAAGAGCTGAAATGTGAGAAATAAGCTACTCACCAGCAGCTTTTTTGTGACAAGAAATTGCTTCTTCATATTTCCCTGCTGCCAACAAGCGGTCTGCTTTTCTGCTTTGCTGGTGAGCCTTAAAATTAAAAAAAGAATATTACATCAATGAAAGTGAATGGACAAATAGTTATACCTGTCTTTAAAGTAACCAATACATCTGAAAAACCTGTACTGATTCCAATTCTCAGGCTTTTAGGCTCAGATCTTCACTCCCTTCCAAGCTTTGTAATTGGACTTCTTCTTTAATACTACCTTACAAGAGTCTGTACTGGTAAGAACTGAAGTTTGTTAATGCAGCAAAACTGGTGTGTACACAACAAAATACTTTTGAAGCTGTTCCTCAGAAAGCACATATCCTCTTTTCTAGGCAGGCACTTACCATAGTCATGTAAAAAGAACATTAGGCCAAAAGAAGTTATGAGAAGTTGTAAGTATTTTGGACCAATTCATCTGGAAGAATGCAATATATTTGAATTGTGCTACATCTTACAGCTGATTTGACATTTTCTGCTGCCCCATGCTCAAGACATTTTGCCTCTTGGGTGAGTAACTTGCTCTTTTTTCGGTCTGCAGCTTACACCAATTAATGGTTGCAGCACAGCCATAGTTAAAAGTATCAAAGTCACGTTGTTGTTGTACAACAGTTAAATCTACACTAGTATTTGTAAACCACTAATGTAAACCACCAACACAGACTAAGGTTGTTGCTGAAAGCAAACATTTGATGCAAGTATTTGCATATGCTTAGTGAGAAATTATTGCATAACCAGCACTGCAACATTCATGAAAGCAAGTCTTTTTTGTCATTACTACAAGACATGGATTTTATGGTCCTTCCTCCAAGACAAGCTGTGTAATGTGAAAGGCTACAAGCACTAGCTGGTGAGACTGTCAGTTAAACACACTGTTCAGGACTGCTTTACTACATGCCGAGCTTGAAATAACAGACATCAGGTACTGATACTTACATGGTACTGATATTAACATCCATTTAAGATACAAGTCCCAAAATGCAGGTCAGTTTGTCATTTTTGTCTGCCAAGTGAGTTACAGTACAGTATTACAGTAAGTTCAGTGTTCTACCAAAATCTTAGCAGCTTTGACACCACAGAAGAGAATGACTTGTACAGAAAACACCTGTTTGGGCAACAGCAATTACATCCCTTGCAGTTACATCACTCCATGAAGACTTTTAGCTTTCCTAAAACTGATTTCATATGCTAATATGGTGTGTTTTTAAAAACCCTAAAACACAACTCTTTGATTCTTCCCAAGAAATATTCTTTGTTATAGTCTTCTTCCTCACCTTCATTGAATCCTCACAGCATTGTTAGCGTTTCCCATTTCTTCTACCCTGAGGTTAAATAATCTCAGAAGAGGAAGTGTTTTTCTATTGGAAAATCATCTGTTTTATGGCCTTTTTCTATGGACTCCTACAAACGACATATGCCAGAAAGATAAACTTATTTCCCTTTGATATGAACAAACAGTATCAGCATAGATAGAGCCATCTCCTTGGTTATTCCTGGCAGCTTGTCCCATTACAAATTAGCTATGTCATGGACATAAAAACACCTGAGCTAGTTCTCTGCAAAACAATTTTTCAGTAAATTAGTATTGATACAGCTGCTTCTGCAAACTGCATGGGCAGGTCTAAAAAAAACAGGGAGAGAGGAAATAGGATAGCCAGAGACCAAAGAGCTAAGAAAGCAATTCAACAAGTCAGAGGACAAGTTCCATTTACTAGTTTCTACACATAAGAATTTGAGTCCCATTGTTTTCAAACATTATTCATGTATGTTTTAAACTGCTGGAGTGTGATCTTACTCAAATCACTTAAGCACATGCAGAACATCTGAGGACATTCAGTTCTTATTTGATTGAGCAATTAAATTATTTCCATTCTCAATTAACTTCCAGTGAAGCTGAACAGAGTCTGAAGAAGTTGGGCTGAACTGTGAATAAAATTAGGAAAACAACAGTTCATAGATGCTGGCAAAAACAAAACCTAGGGTCCTCTGATTACAAGGTCACAATGCCTTTCTTGCTCTTACATCAAAATATACATGTCAGGCCATCTTACTCTGATGCAACAGAATTCCCAATGGAAACAACAGGAGCCACACCAGAAAAAAAAATCAGTTTTAAGCACAGCCCTGTGTGAGAAAACTAGCTGTTCTGCAGTCAGTCATGGGCAAGGAATTCCTATTTTCCTATATTTTCCTGACAGGTTGACAAGAAAATACTTGTTTATTTATTCTAACCCATGTTTGTTCCAATTAGTTGGTTGTGGAAAGACCAAGGAATTTCTGCCACTTTCATGTTAGCTTATTTGTCAACAAGCAATTTGAAGAAATTAGTGGTGCTGTTTCCTAGCAGCAAGTGATGAAGCTACAACAGAAGTATTTGGATGCTTACTAGCCATTATCATGGATGAGCTTCTACATCTTGTCTACTCTGATGGTTTATTCTTAGTGCTCAGTTACACTCAGCCATGCAGCTTCCAACCATTGTTGGCACATCTATTTTGAACTCAGAGTGGCCTGTATCCCATTATAAACTGGCAATGGAAGAACTGGTCCTCTGTCATAAAGAGAAGATTACTCTCAAGTTTATCCCTGGTCTGATGTCATGCTAGAGGAAGGTATTTACATAATAGCTCTGGAGCTACAATGCTGGCTCCCAGCAGATTCAAGCAGGATTGCTTTGACTTTGGTCTTGCTGCTGTGATTACAGAAACACTGGCTTGACTATGGTGGGTTTATAGATCTGATTTTTCTTTCTCCTTCCACTTGCAGTGCTGGAAATTAATGTAGGATGGGGTGTAGAATAATTATAATTTATTAAGAAGCTGTAGAATTGAAAAGGGGAAGCAGGTTGACAACTGCTTTCAGATGTCCCTCCCAATCCTGATGAGCAGGAATTCCCAGTAGGCAAATGGACAGGTGTAACAACTTGACTCTTGTAAAAGGAAGCAGGTGTGAGTGAAGGATGGCCAAGCTAAAAAGCTTCCTCACCTTGCTCCAATATAATTGGTTCTTAAGAGATTTGGGTAAGCCTTACTGTGTGGTTTGAAGCACTCTGGACTAACTGGAGAAGGTAAGGTAGACATTTTTCCATACTCTTTGTAGATGTAGTTGAGATGCTGAGGGATGACACTTGCTTTAGTAAGTTTGTACTGCTATTCTGGGAAATGTTCCTATATGATCTTTCCACTCAACTAGCCCAAATCATTGCCTATGTAATCTCTGAGCAGCAGAATAAAGCCCAATTAAACAATCCTCTACAACAGCAATGAGAGTGTCCTCTTTACTTATAGCTTTAACCAAAATGTAACACTTCACTTCTTTGTTGGTTTTTTTGATTTTTTCGACACTATAGACTAGATAATGATGTGACTGCAGGCTGTGAGAAATGAAGCCATAAGGCCCACTTGCCAGACCTATTACTGGTCCCTCAAAGGAAAAAATAACAATGTTTTCTTTCTAATCACAGCACACTCTTACAACTTAAAGGACTACCACAGTATGATCCTGGCTTAGGTTGTAGAGATAAGGAGGGAAAGCTGCTACTCTTCCCATACAATTCTAGTTGATGGCTAGCTGTTGTGGAAAGAAGAATAACAGGAAAAAAACCTGTTTGATTCAACAGTATAAAAATAATGTTTTAAAAAAAGGGTAGATGTAGTACATGTTTTCAGACAGAGTAGGCCTACTAACCTCTGCTAAGAGCAGTCATTTGCAACAGCGCTCCTGCAGCTGCCTGAGGTATGTTTTGTTTTCCTCTGTTCCACTAACGGGAACAGCTCTTCACTGGACAAAGCCTTGCACAAGATGTTAAGCTTACAGCCTTCTCAGTGTATTACAAAGGATTCAACAGAAAATTATGTATTTTAATGGGATTATGGAGCATAGATTACAGCACTTTACTTAAAATGACAAAGGCAGGAAAAACCCAGATGCTAGAATGACGGGGCCTGATGAAATGTTAATTGCAAAGAAGTTTCTGTTTGTAAATGTTTTAAGGGAAACCACTGTTTGATGCTGCTATCATCTATTTTATGTTATGGACTGTGCATACCAGTTATTCTTGCCAGAAAAGATTAATACCTGTGCTCTCCTACTGCTGAAAACAACGGGGAAGGTTTTTTTTGAGAGATGCGAGCTCTATTTTAGGATTTGTTCCCTTAAGGATATAGGTCTGATTTCTATTTTGAACAGAGTGCACACTGCATTGCTCCTCTATTATCCAGAAGAGTGCTAAGTGTTTTCCATGTGGGTGTTTACAGCAGCAGGCCACAAAGGGTGGGACAAGGTGGTGCACTGTGGTTCTCCCTACTCCACACACACTCTGTCAGAGGCTACACCTACAGAAGCCTCTTTCAAACCCATTCTTACCAGGAAATAGTGAATTGAAAAAGATTTGAATGTGTATGTCCTCATATGCAGTGAAAAAATGTAATGAAGACAGAATACAAGTCCAAAACTTGATCTGAGAGGTCCAACAATAAACTACAGCCATCCATTTATTAAAAAAGTACAGCCTTGATCAGGGTGACTATGCAAAATGCTTGTATTTACTGGCAGTTGCACTAAAAGTAAAAATAATGAGTTGTACTGTAACTTATGCTAAATAATGAGAATATATTTGCAGTAAAACTAAAGAAATCGTAATGGTGTAGCTTTACCAAAAGGAGAAACCCCCCATTTTTAATTACTTGTGTTCTGTAGAGAAAGATGACTAAAGATCAACCAAAAAATGGCAGAAACCATTGTGGATGTTAACCAAGACCACTAGTCACATGTTAGCTCAATCTTCTGTTTTTGAAAGCCTATATTTAGCAAGGTTGACAGAACAATGACTCAACTGTGTAAATTATAGGTTAGTGTTCCTATAGAGCAAAACAAGTATGTGACACTATCATGAGAATGTTACTGTTGAGAATACAGACCCTTCATTCACTTTGTATTGAATTGTAAAGATGTTAAAATTCAACTTGCATGTAAGCAATAGTATTAGACTTTAAATACATGGGCAGACAAGCAAGCAGTTGTTTAGGCAGCCCCCATTAATTGACTGAATAGCTCTAATTGACCACACGTGTGTTCCCAACCTATTCCAAGTTTCAGATAAAATGGTTAGTCTGAGTTCCTCACCATGCAAATGCAGTTAAAAGATCTGGAATGAACCCAACTTGCATTCATACTGCTCAGGTTAGGTGGAGTCTTCAAAACCCCATACAGGCAGAGCTGCAGCTCTTTCCCTGATCACCTGCACCTTCATTAAGGTGTGGTATCCTTTTACCTACTGCATAGTCAAATCAACCTCATTCAGTTCCTTTTCATCCATGCAGTATGATAAAAGCACTAAATGCTTCAACTTGTTTTTCAGAGCCATTTTCAGACCCACAGAATGAATTAGGTTGGAAAAGACAGTGAGATTGAGTTCAGCCTGTGACTGAACCCCACTGTTTGAACTAGACCATGGAACTCAGTGTCATGTCTGGTCTTTCCTTATCCAGGGACAGTGACTCCACCACCTCCCCAGGGCATTTTGTGTGCCTACAGTTCTAAGCTGCTTTGGCCATGTTCTTCTTGTCCCCATATATGATGTGTCACAGCTGGTACTACATAAGTCTTGCTAACTGAAGGTTACAAGATAAGTGAGAACCGTTCCACTGCCCTGATAAACAAAACTAGTCTGGGCTTCTGTATGTTCCCCTAAACCACCAGGCTCAAGCCGTTACAGCAACTGAGCTACCCCTCAATAGGAGCATCTGAACCATTACAAAAAATTGTCCAGTAAACAAGCTTCCAAGAGCAACAATTTCAAAACAAGTGGGGCAGAAAGGCTTCTGCTGTGCCTTCAGTCTGTCTTGCCAGGCTTCTCTGAGATGGCTCAATTTGGGTCTTTAAACTTCTGGTCATGCTTACTCAGAGCTGAACTCTGTGGCTTGATGACGGCATGTAATGCCAGTGTGACAGAGCAGAAAGGCACTGCTGGTAGGTACCCAAACAACAGGTACAGTGAGGAAATAACACCTGTCAACCACCCATTGCTTAGCTAATTATGTTCTTGACTGAGAGCTGCTGCAAGTTGTTTAATGTGCCACAAGGAACAGTTTTGTGTTGTGCTCTTACAGCAGTTACATGCCTGCACACAACCCTGTCCACCTTTTCCAAGGTGGCTATTACTGATCTGGCTGTTCAGCTGAGTATCTGATGCACCTCCAGCCACTTTACTCAGATATGCTGCTGCCTCTGTGGATTCACACCTTTTGGCTCTTCCACCACTGTGGTAAAAACAGACTTTGTGTTAAGCATGTCTGTCTAGTGATACTTCCTCTTTTGTTACCTTACAAGCTTGTTCTCTGCAATTGGACTTCAGAATTGAGTGCACCTGCCTTTTTTGGGTTTCATTTTACACTGGAAGACCAAGTATAGCAGCTGTCAGGTTAAGACTGAAAAAAAAAATCAAGGAAAACAAATGGAGTTCCATGGATGCTTCTGTAGCTTAACATAATATTCCTGGTTTTCCAATGAAAATGATGGAAGCGCAGGCTGGCATTAAGTCTCAAACACATTAACATGTGTGGTTTAAATTCTCTGGTCTCTAGTGAACTTCCATAGATGTTTTCTAATTTCTCCTCCTACACTTCCATATTGCATATTTATTCTGCTTGTTATTTTGCCTTTGTGTGGATGTAGTATTACTTCACTTTGAAATAATTCATTAAAGTAAACCATTGATTGGTTTGCACTGGAATGGCTGCTACTGATGGCTAGCAGCATTAATATTAAAAGCTTTCATTATATGAGATTCTTGGAATACACACTTTGTGCTATTCTCACTCCACATTGGTCTGTGCTTTCTGGTCTTCACTAAAACAGCAGCTCTTCAAGCTGGGTCCTTTATGCTTCAGGAAACTTAAGAGGTGATAGATATTAACCAGATTTTGGACTGCATTTTATTATAAACCATACAAACACTACTACCTTGCAGGAAGAATACAAGGTTGAGGGGGTATGGCTCCTTATCTACAGGACAATGCTGAGCTGTGAAAGTAGAATCTGCAGAATTATGAAGTCCTGGGTGTCAAACTCTGTTTAAGGAGCAATTTCTAGTCTCTTCCTGAGGTTAGTACTATTTGCCTCACTTTTACTGTGTTACTTCCAAGCTTCTGACGGTCAGCAGTGTGTGGTTGTGCTTCTTAACTTGTGACTTTTGCTCCTACACCTAAGGGTAAAATTATGGCTGGATGTGAGATCAAAATTCCTTGCCTAAATCAGATGGCCGTAGGAAGTGCCCCTATAGCAAGCAGCACAGAGAAGCCCTCAAGGTGCTCTGTAAAAACGTGCAGTGTTCACAGAAGACTTATCTTCATGCTTTTACAGTGTAAGTTTTAATTTGTAAAAAGGATGTTGAGATGTTTTTGGTCTAGATTATGTGTGAAATAAGTAATCAGCTGGGCTAGGTACCTGCTATATAGCTACCTGCTGGTGCAGGGACTCCACTTACTTCATGCTGGTTTTAAGTTCCATGGCATAACCTAAAAATTTTTTGCGTGAGGTTGAATAAGACTCAGTTCCATAAAGATAAAATATTATTTTAGCGAAATGTATCTTTCAGAAGTTTCAGAAAAAGAGCATAATTGAAGCCAGGAGAATATAAGATATGGCATTAAAGTGTAAGGGGTGGGGTGTGGTGTTTTGTTTCTTTGGTGGTGGTTGTTGTTTGTTGTTGTGTGTGTTTGTTTGGGTTTTTTGTGGTCAGAGTAAGTGACCAGGAAAATCAGGACAGTATCCATGCTTTCCAGTAACTAAGACTAGATGATCCACTATTAATGGACAATTTTTACAAGACAAAGCAAGATTGAAGTAGTGTGGTAAATTCTAATGAATAGCCTTAAGTGATGAAAAATCAGTTTTGTGAAAATTGTCAAGCCATGATATATTGGAAGAGGGAAAATATCTTGTATTTAAACCATTGATAGCAGTTAAATAAGACTAATGATTACTGTATCCAAAATCACTTTGTAGTTCAGGTGTTGGGTGATTTGGTGGCTTTAGTTGGTTTTCAGTTTTTTTGGTAGCTTTATTTTCCTCATTGGCACATTTGGAAAAAGTTGTGCTTTTCCAATTCACTGGAACTAGATTTAGTTAAGAGAAGAAATTTATGGGAAAAGTGAGTGCAATAGGTAACACTGGATAGTATCAAAAACTTAAATGAACGCTCTTATTTTGGAGGTTGGCACCTTCCCTGAATGATGTTGTCAATCTGAAGCTCCACAGCAGAGAGGGGCTGTGAACAGAAGAGCTTTGCAGAACTGTAGTTAGTCCTTCCTGTTGATGTCCTTGTAAAAACATAGGCATGTCTTAACCATGGTACTGTACCCATTCAACCCTCTTATCATGAGGAGTTTCCATGGTGCTTGACACAACCTCAATGGATGTGTCACTCTCCTGTATATGATGATCCATGACTAGATTGCCAGCAGCTTGAAGAAAAGTTTTTGTATTTCAAGACACTGTCAGGCAGTAGAAACATATTCACAGGCAAATTCATAATTTTGTGTATCAAAGTGTGTAAAGCAACTCTTTTTCCTGTATCATCCATTACACAGAAGTGTCTTGACCTTATTGTCAGCCTGGAGCCAGACAGGCATGGTAACAGCACACTCCTGTTGTGGGTGCAAGGTCAGAAACCAGGCTTTAGTCACAGTTGTGTCACTCCTGCAATCCTTCTAAGTGGTCTCAGTAAGAACCATTACTGACTGATGATATTGCCAAAAAAGTTGCTACTTTCAGACATTTACTAGTGAATATACAATCATAATTTTCTCTTTAGAATCTTATGCACTGGTTCTACTTTTTAAAAAGGTTTTTACAAGTCTGTGAAATAGCTATAGTTTAGCCCTCCTGTTTTACCATGCTTTAAGTTTGCCTGACTTTAACCCCATGATATCAACAGGTTACAAGAGCTTTCCTATTTCCTGCTGTTCCTTATTTCAATTAGTCTTTCAGTAGACAGAGTAAAAAGTGAGACAGTACGATGCTGACATACCCAGAATGGTTCTGCACCATTGCAGAACCTACAGATCTAAATAGACCATCTTGCTATTACACTGTCAGCCCTAATTCCATAGGTGGCCTGCAATGACAGAAGTCTTTCTGAAACTAGGGAGAGCAACCTAGAAATACCTGATTGACTCTGTAGGCAATGATTTGTCAGGGCTGACACCATCCTGGCATAAATAAGCTTTGATTAAAACCTAAACTGAAACAAGTCTCTGAGGTTTGCATGGCAATGTCTAAACAATTCCTGGAAGCAATACAGCTGTGTTCTCAGTGTGCTGCCTCTGGTTAACTGGACTGCTGGACCAAAACTTGTTTTCTAAGAGCATGCTCTGTATATCACCACAGAGCCAAGATACAGCTTTGGTAAAACCCACAAGGCAGCAGAGAATTAACTCTTCCTGACCTAGATCTTGTCTATGGGACAGAGACCTAGCAATTTAGACCGTTTAACATCTGATTAGCTTTTGTGAAGAAGCATTTTTTAGACTATCTGTGTTTTAGTTCAGGTTCCTCAGAAATTTAGTTTAAGCAGAACAATTCCTGATTTAAGATTTTAAAGCATTTCACCTTCTGAAACTAAAGGAAGCACTTAGCCAATACTAGGCCCTGACAAGCCTCTAAAACTCCTGAAACTCTCATGGATACGGCCTGTGTCATCTAAACGTTTCCTCTAGACGCTTCCTTCCTGAACTGCCCTTGTCCCTTTTGCAACGCGATGTCCCCACACACCCCTCCAATCTGAACACGCCACGACACGCACCCCTGGGCGCTTCCCCTCACGCCGCGCTCCCGGGCACGGAGCAGCGCTGTCCCCAGCGGGAGCGGACGAGCGCACCCGCCTCCGGCCCGGGACGGCCGCTGGGCCCCGCTCCCGTCCGGGCAGGGCCTGACACGAGACCTGAACAGGTGTTTGGAGGGAAAGAAGGGCGGCAAGAGCCCCTTCTTCTGTTCGGGTCGCGCCTCTCCGCCTGGTTACCCGGGGGCAGGAGCCGAGGGGTGTCACCCTCTCTCCGCTGTCTGAGCGGCGGGAGCAGCGGTGGCACCGGCTGACCCGACGCGTCCCCCTTCCCCTCCACTCCCATCACTCACCAGGTTGAGGGGCCCCTCCATCACTTCCATGGGCGGCGGGGGCTGCGGGCACATGGGCGAGGGGCG
>VXBC01008907.1:0-34078 GCA_013399945.1 Ploceus nigricollis | reverse complement strand
CCCGGCGCGGGTTGTAAACACGGCGGCCGCTTCCGCCCTGCCCGCGAGAGCGGGGCGCCGCCTCGCGAGACTTCGGGGCCGCGTCGCCGGGGCAACGGGCGCCGCGCGCGCCTCCCGGTCTGAGGGCAGAAGGAGGGGTCGGTGGGAAAATGGGGAATGGAGAGGGATTTGTTCGCCGCTCCCATAAGGGTATGCCAGTCAGCGAGCGTGAGGAAAAATAAAATAAAATATCGCCTTCCTTGCTTCTCGGAGAAGTTAAGCCCTAAAATGGTGAAGAAAAAAAGAAAAGGAAATCTTAGAATCGTAAGATATGCTAGGTTGGAAGGGACCCATCAGGGTCATGGAGTCCAGTTCACGGCCCTGCACAGAATACCCTGAGAATCACACCATGTGCCCCAGAGCGTTGTCCAAATGCTCCTTGAGCTCTGTCAGGCTTGGGGCTGTGACCACTTCCCTGAGGGGCCTGTGCCAGTGCCTGTCCGCCCTCTGGGGGAAGAACCTTTTCCTGACATTCAACCTAAACCTCCCCTAACTCAGCTTTAAGCTGTTTTCTCGAATCTTGTCAGTGGTCACGAGAGTGAAGAGATGAATGCCTGCTCCTCTGTTTCCTCTCATAAGGATGCTGCAGACTGCAATGAGGGCTCCCCTCAGTCTCCTCCAGGCTAAACAAACCAAGCAACTTCAGCCACTCCTTGGGCATTGCTGCTTATGATCTTGATTTAAAGCATCTCAGCACTACAGGTTGTTCTGTAAGGATGATTAGTCTTGCAGAGAGATTTCTAATCCAAGTTTGTGGCCACGTATGCGTGTCTATCTCAACTTTAGTATGGCTTTTGACAATCTCCTGCAACATTACTGTATAGGAAGTGATGAGGTACGATCTAGATAAACGTACACGGAGATGGACTGAAAACTGGCTGAGCTGCCAGGCTCAGAGGGCTTGCTTTCATTATGATCAGTGGTTGAGTTCCACTGTTGTCCACTGACTGGTGACATACCCCAAGATATGATACTGGGTCCAATATTATTTAATGCCTTCATTATTGGTATTACTTAACGTCTTGCACCACCCTCCTGCATGGAATACTGATAATGAGCCTGCTGGGACTTGCTGAGGGGAAGAATGGGGTGTTTGTGGGGAAAAGTGCCCCCAGCATGACCCATAGAGGTTCTTAGTGCAACATCAGTTAAATAAGTGCCTTTTACAGTGCAGCATGGAAAGGACGTATAGAAACACACATGAAAATAGGAATGTCTGTTCAAAATCTTGCCTTGGAATAAGTGACATGGCTCTCAAAGAATAAGAAATCGTTGTGTTTGAGTTGCATCATATTCTGGGCAATATCAAGTCAGCATTCTCAGGTCTTTAATAAATGTGAGTAGGATATAATTCAAAATAATGGCTGTAAGCCAATATAAGGCTGGAATTTTTGTGTAAAATTTGTGTGTAGTTGTACGTGGACACCAGAACCTAGCTGCTATAGTGTCAATCTGAGACCTCTAAAGCCCTGCACCCAGTCACTGCCACACAGAAGCTTTAAAACTAGCATGAAGACCAGCACTGGGTGAGTTTAATTGAAATGCTTTAAAGAGCTCACCTTTTGGCTATATTCTTACTATTTTTCTCTGACTTCAGGTTACTGTTATAGCTCTCTCTTCCAGAGAATGCTTATTGAGGGGAATAGAGCAAAATGGGAGGTAACAAAAGAGGCTATGCTACTAAACACTTCTATCCCATGGAAGCTCAAAAAACACTTTAAAAGCTCTAGGTAGAGGCTTAAGGGACAGACACCAAGGGCTGTGATGAGGAATGAGTGGGATTCCTGTGGGGAAAAGTTCCCCCAGCAGAGTCATGAAGCAGTAAAAGTGCAAGGGCTCCTCATGGCTTTTCATTGCAGGAATTGGAGTGCATGGAAACAGGTGACAATGGCAGTGGCACTAAAATTGCCATATCACCATGTATGTGCTAACAGCACAGTAGTGTCAATTCTCCCATATAACAAGTGATAGAATAAGAGGAAACGGCCTCAAATTGCACCCAGGGAGGTTTAGATTTGATATACGGGAAAACTTTATTCACTGAAAGGGTTGTCAGGCATTTGGTACAAGCTGCCCAGGGCACTGATGGAATAGCAGTCCCTGGAAGTATTCAAAAAACTTGTAGATGTGGTTCTTAGGTTTAGTGATTGACCTGGCAGTTTTAGGTTAATGCTTGGACTTGACCTTTTCCAACTTCAATGATTCTGTGATTAATTGTTCAAAATACACTGTCTTGAGAGGGACCAGTGAAGCAGGGCACTGAACATGGTGAGAGCCATGGTCCTCACAACTTCATGCTTTGTGAAGACCAGAGAAGAAAAGTGTGATAGAGGGATTGTGTGCAACTTTGTCAGGTGGAACAAAGGGTGGCATGACTTCGTATAATAGTCTGAAAGGGGAAAGAAGGCAAGAAAAAATAGGGAGAGATAAAGGAAGGTGGGGCTGAAGTTGGGACATCCAGAAGATAAGTGAAAAAGCTAATTAGCAGCAAGTAAAGAAAATCCAGAGTTCCCTTTGTGCCCTTTGTAGCTGCGATCCTCAGACGTGAGTGGCGTCTGTGGGTCTGTGAGGGAGCCCACATAGCCTGATATGCCATAGCTCTCAACTATGCCGATGCTGTAGGCACTAGCTCTGCAACATGGGACTGCTGGGGGGAGTTTTCCTTCTAACATAGGTGGTTAGACAAGATAGTCTCTTCTGGCAAGGAGCTTCCCAAAGACACCTTGCTAGTTCCCATTTTCATTTGCAAGGCTTTATCTATCACTTTGTTTCATTATGTATCAGCAAGTCAGATCCTGTGTAGTCCAGAGGGGTTTTGATCTAGAGCCCATTGATTGAACAGGAGATGAGTGAAGTTGTCCTGTATCAGTTGTTAAAGGCATAGGTTGGGTGAGGGAGAAAGGGTAGTTGGCACTTCACTGTCAGCACTTACACTCAGACATGAGATGATAAAATTGAATTGTTTCATTGTACTGAACCATTGTGTTTCCCTTCCTTTTAGCTCACGGACACACACTCATGAAAAAGTAATATTTAGCTATTATCTGTAGGAGTATAGTACCCATTTTGACCATCCCGCTTGGTCACTGTACCTCTTCACAGTGACAAGCCCTTCTCTAATCATTAGCCTTCTGCAGCCTGGCCTTTTCCTCTCTCTTCTGGTAGTGCTGCAAAGGAAAAAGTTTGCCAAAGGTCTTTACATTTGAGCACAAAACTTGGTTGCGCAGTTGTTAATGAAGTTATACTGAATTTAATGTGTCACAGTTTACTGATTTTCTTGCATCTAAACATCAGATCTTATGCTTAGCTAGCTGATTATCCTTTTCCATACTGCATTAATCCAGAGGCAGATGTTGATGATCTTGTTAAATACTATGTAGGACGAGATTTTCAATACCCTGGCAGTTAAATTACATACTGTCAAGCTGTTATTTCTAGCACCTTTGCTAACTTTTTTTTCATCTATTGTGATGGAACTGGAGATTTTAATTAATTTATTTATTCAAACTGTATTCCTGATCTATTTGTGTATAATTTTTAATTTTGTATAAAATATCTGACTTGTGACAGGTAATTGCATAGCTGGTTTTCGCTGTGTGCTTATCAGTAAGTCATACCAATTTGCTAAAACAGATCATTAGGTCAAACACTTTTGTAGAAATTAAACAAACTAGTTCTGAGAAATGTTTTCCATTACTCCTGCTGCTGGCTGAGGAAAGACAATTTAATGTATTGGGTTTTAAGAGATAGTCAATGTTCATTTCAAGACACATTATCTTCCATGGAAAAAGGAGTAAGATGCTGGGCCAATTTACCACTTATGGAACGGGAGCTAAAGGATTAAGGGGTATTTATCAACAGAATAAAGGTGTTAGGGGCTGTGTTGTTGAGTCAAGCCAGTGTGTGGGTAGGTAGTACTTTTTTGCTTTAGCAAAATGAAAATCTAATTGTCCCCTGGTCCTTCAAGAAGCATCATGTTGCAATGTCCTGAAGTGGCTGCAGAAAGCAAGTAAAACCTGTAACCTCATCTTTGTGAAATTAGCTTTAATGTGATAAAATGATGTTATTGCTACTTCAAAAAAATCAAAATTTATATGGCAGTTTTTCTTTACGTAGAAAATAGTCTTGGGGCATTTTGTGGATTTTTGTCCAAAATATCAAGCTTCTGGAGTGCTGAATGTCACATATTCATTCCAGATGGCATGCCAACCTCCACTGTGCTGGACTGAAAATGGCTGCTGTTTTCTGCCAGAGTCTACAGAGTTGATCCAAAAGATAAAAAGTTACCCTCTGGAAAAAAACCAGAACCATAGTAAGTACTCTACTACATTATCTGCAAATTTATCAATGAATGCAGATTGATTATTCCTTTTCATTACCACCCTTTCTGTGTTTTGCATGTTTTGCTCCTCCCGAGGGACTGCATGGGAATAGCATGTTGACTAAAAGTATAAATTAAATGTTTGTGTAAAAGAAGAACTATTAAAATGTAATCCTGGGCAGGATGTGCCTGTCAGCAGGAAGCTTCCTAAAATACCCTGTATTTTGAGGGTGGAATTTTAGAGTAGGAGGGAAGTGTAGAATTGCTATTTACCTGTCTGATGCTGCTTTTGACACACATGATGAGCTAGCTTCATTTGAGTGTCACCTCCTTAGGAGGCAGAATTCCTCGGCCCACACTTTGCTTAGCATTGACTACTTCTTTATTTACTCTTTGTGTCTTTGCATTTTATCTGGACTGTGCATTTTCAGTGAAGCTCCAGTTAAAGACAGGCTTCTCAGTCATGGCATTGTAGGAGGGCCCACAGAGCCTCCCACACAGTGCCTTCCTCAAAGAGAGATAGGGATGTCTGTTTCTTTGAAGAAGCACTTTTGAAACAAAAGGGATTCCCCTATGCCTCTGACAATTTTTTTCCCACCACACATGTACAGAGCCATCAAACTGATGGGCCTTCTTCCATTTGTCAGATTTTTCAGAATAACCAGATTTTAGGATTTCCCCCTGGATGTTCTGTGTCTCTTTGGGTTGCCTCTAGGGAATGCCTGAGAGGAGCTGTGGGCAAGGCAGTGGGTGAAGGAGGGCTTTGACAACCAGGACTGAAGCAACCTCAGTCAGAGGACTGGGAGGTTCAGGACAGAACCTCCCAGATATCTTGGAGAAAGTGTAAACTAAATCAAAACCTTTTCCAGTCGCCTTTACCCCTTTTGTGTCTATTTGGATTTTGCCTTCTCAAGGTCTTCAGTGACCTTTTCCTTTATAATGACATGTGGTCAGCAGTAAAAACCAAAAGAGCAAGTCATTAAAATGCACGGAAAACTCGCAATTACAATGCCTTGGCATGAGAATTTTGTCTCTGAAAGAACTTGAGCACAGCTTAGAAATCAGCAACCACAGTTTGGCACTTTTCTTAGCTACCAGAGCAGCTGACAGAATTTGAAATCAGTCAGATTTGCAGGGAGGAAAAAACTGCTGAGTTAAAAACCAAGAACATAGCAAGACCATGTCTGAATAAATTTCCAGTTGTCTGTACATAGACCATTTATTGAGAAAGATAAGAGAAACTAAATTTTCATAATCCTGATTACATGCAGAGGATTGACCCAGATGCATGATTTTAGCTGTATTTATTATATTTAAACACAATGAATGCCTTCACATGTGTTTACTGAAATGAGGATCCACAACCACTTAAATGCCTCTTAAATATTCCTGTTTAAAAAAGAAACTATTGGATTCATGCATACTAAGAAGTAATGTATATGACTGTGGTGTTCTAGAATTAATTAGGTCTCTTATTTTAGTTTTAGAATCAAGAAGATATTTTCTCATTGCTTGCAGAATAAAATAGTTAAATCCTCTGCTTAGATCTGAAAGTAGTTTTGCCCACAGCAATCAAACTAATATTTTCTTTATAGCTCATTCTCTCTGTAAGCCTTATGCTGATTTCATTAGGCGTTAGATCAGGTTCCAAGTAACTAATTATATTTATAGTGTGATTTCTTTGCTCAGAACAACTAATTTAGTTAAAGGAGTTGGTGGGAATGGTGAAAGGTTAAGTAGTATTCCTTTACATTACTTTGTCCAGGTGCAAGATACCAGGAAAACTGTATTTGTGTTCATAAGCCCTCAGTATTAAGCTGAGCAGCAACCTTCCTGTTTTCAGTATGCTCAGTGAGAGCATAGTGAGGAGCAATTGATATACTGACTTTTTCTTTTATAAGGAGTAGGGCTGATATATTTTTGGCATAAAAAATAGGGTCAAAAAGACCTGGCCATCTGAAAGTGATGAGAAGTCAAAATGTGAGATTTCCATGTTTTTTACGTCTACTCATTGCCTCAACTCTCTTCCTAATATTTCTTCATACATTTTCTCTCACACAGCTCTGTTGTAAAGTCACCACCCTCCCTTTCATCACTTTCCCACTCTTGCCACAAATCCCCTCTCACCTACAACCCACAGGCCTGCCCCTATTTCCTCAACTCAGACCTGCTGCTCCACTCATGCTCATCTTTGAAAGAGCTTGCGCTGCATCCGTGCTTCTGTTACTGCCTTCCTAAACACTGCCACAGGCAGCTGAATAATGCTTCTCTCAGCTGACCCTATCCACAAACGTAAAAGACCCTTTCAGCTTTGGTTTTTGGGATTTAAAAACCTTGGACAAAAGTAGGTTAGTTTGTTTACTTCGCTAAAGGATATGGAGGTTCTATTCTTGCATCTTTAGCACTGATTCTGTTTCTCTTTCTCTAAACTGGCTCTCTTATCCTAACTCCACAGCTGTGTTTCTCTAGACAGTACATTATTGCTTTCCTTGCCCTTAGAAATCAACACATTTTCAACATACAGTGAACATCACCTATCCAGAGTGCTCAGTCAAAAATTTTCTAGATTCTTTTGTTTTTCCTCTCTGAGACTGTAATGCAAAGAAATAGGCCCATTTCAAGTTGACTTTCTGACAAGAGGTCTGGTATTTGACACAACCCTGTAGACTACAAAGCTATGTTGGGTCATTAAATGCTGGATCTTGTTAACGTTCTAGTGGAAGCCTGCAGAATTTTGAAGGCTTGAGCCATAACATCATGCTCTAATCTAAAATTTACTGAGAACCTAGAGTTACCTTTTTTTTTTTTCTGGTATGTTTCCATTCCTGAGAAAAGCAAGAGCTGCAAGACTGACTTATATATACTCATTCAATTAATCAAGTGAGAGTGAATCAAACCTTTCCAGGCAATTTTGTTTGAAGTGTCTGCACTCTTCTCTGTATCGCATGAGGTGCCAACACCAGTGGGAGTTTGCCTGAGGTAAGAGCTGTGGGTTTGGATGTATTCTTCCATTTTTATTAAGCCTTACACTCACAGGAATTTTGTGCTTTTTAATCTTGTAACTGTACAAAACTTATCTGGGTATGGAGGAAGATAACTTAGTGAATTGCTTTAATTATTCTCATAACTGGTCACATTAGTTTTTATGAGCTAGTCACAGTTAAAAAATTCCAAACCCACCTTTACAGCAAGAAGATGTTTAACTGAAATCCTTGTGCCATACATCTAACCACAAATAAACCAGTAGCCCAACTGATCTACCAAGCTACATCAGCACTACGTACTGCTTCCCAGTTGGTCCTTAATTTCATTGTATCCATTTAAGCCTTTTAATTTCCTTTTCTGCCTTTATTATCTGTATGCTTTTCTTTGAAATCCTTTATATGGAATGACTTCTAGCAAAAAAGCAAGTTGTTAAAAAAAAAATCCAGCTAAGCATGCTAAATATTTATTGCTCTTAATATTCAGATTATAGCTGCAGAATTGAGTAGTATTTATTTGCAGTGCAGTAGCACTAGGATTTCCCATGTTGGTAAACATAATATAAGGCAATCTTACACCCCTTGTAATCTTTCAAAACAAGAAAAGGAATTGAAAGTGAGACCAGGACATGAAGAAGCCAACAGTATTTTGGAAAGGCCTTGTGGCAAGTATTATGCAATGCATTCATTTGTGAATACAGTTAATTATTCAGTTAAGCAGGACTTGTATGCTACTTCACATAATCAAAATTAGATCCAGTAACATCTGATATCTTGGCATAAGAGTCTACCAAAAAGATGGTAATACGACAAGACTGTCTCCCTTTTATTTTTATGTATAAGGTACAAACAAATGAAAGAAGAGACCTGTTTAGTCTGTACCATGGGACTGAAATTCTGCACAAGAGTACTCATAGATTAATTCACTGAAAGTTTTGAATTAGCACCTCAGACTATCTATTTCTAGGAGCTCTAAATTCTTTGGAATAAGTTTTTTCAGGACAGGTTAATACTTGAAATGTTTTGTTGCAGTCTTTTAGTTAGTACTCCTTCTAGTACTGGTTTTTAGAATCCATCGTTAAGCTTCTAAAGGGACATCTAGCTCTCATGAGATGGAGGTTTCCTCTGGGTAAATAACTTGTTTGTTATAAAGAGTAATGCTCAAAATCATAAGTTGAATCTTTCAGTTAAGGGAGTGGGGACATGGATGTTCAAGGCAGACATATGACAACATAAGCAGATCCCATCTGAAATTTTACTAGAATGGGAAATGTATCTACTTGGATGAATACAATTAGGTCTCTCTCAGCTTCAAACACAGCAGTGAAAAAGCAGCTCAGTGTTTTATTTCCTGTCTGCCAGTTAAAAGTGCAATATAGAATTATGGCCACATACAACTACCAGATTTTCATATGAACATGTTAACTCTACTGGTGTAAAGCTGAAAAGAAAGCTTCTGTCTGCAGCAGTAGAGGCACATTCTCTGGTGTTCCAGAGTGAAAGCATCTTACATTTGTAGATCTAGGCTGTGAACATGAACCCCTATTTGTATCTCTGCACACCTTCTGCAAAGCCACAAAAGTGTATTTTAGGTAAAAGTTAACAGACCAAGTGCATTCCATGTGCCTGACACCCTCCTGCTCAAATCAGAGCAAGGTTTTAAATAAAATGGGCTAATTTTTCCCAACTGTAGTGGGCAATAATGTTTCTTTTCCTTACACAGGCCATAATCTTTTGGTAAAGGCCCTTGTGCAGAGTATATGTTAATCCATGCATTTTAAAGAATGAGATGACTTGCAGTATAAAAACCCAAAGTATTCATATCAGTTACAGACACTGGAATACTTTTGATGGATCTAATATTCAGCCTTTGGCTGGAAGGCAATTTTAAAAGAACCAACTAGTTAAACTTGAGATACTTCTATTTCCTCATAAGATTTACTTCTCCCCCTTAATCTGTAACTCCATAGTGAGTTTCTCTAACCATCAATACAACAGTACAGCAATATTGCCTCATCAGTCATGATTTACTTAATGTTTTCTGAATTTAGTAATATTTGATTAAAATTTAATGTGAACATATCATATCATGCCACATATATTATTGCATCCATTAATCAGGTAACCATAATAATGAAATGTCGGAAGATTGGATGAAAAAGGAGCTGAAGACTTTGATATATGTTTGGCATGGGTTTGTGAGTGATTAACGAAAAGATATCCAGTCAATTGTGTAAAGCTTCATTAATATACATTTACAATCATCTCTGTACTGTATCATCAGATATTTTTAACCTTAGTTAAACTTGATTTTTTAATTTACTGAATGACACTAAATATTAATAATCCTGAAAAATATATAGTATTCTATTAACTCTCATAATGCCAGAATGATTCATAATGTGTCCTAATGCTTTTGTAGCAAACTATGTACTAAAAATATGGTCAGAGTTAATGGATCAATTTTGTTAAAGGTGGAATAACAAATGCTTTATGCATGGCTCTATAAACTTCAAATTACACAATCTTATTAAAATAAATGTAAGTTGGTATTTCCATCTACTTTTTTAATATGCAAAGTTGTATATGATCTAATCTAGCAAAGCGTTCTACTCCAGTTTGGTAGAGGAGATATTGATAACAGTAACACCTGAGTTCATACTCATAAGTATTTTTGTTAAACATATGAAGACTTTCTAGATTAAAAAAAAACCAAAATCCAAACCAAAGTTGAAATCCTTAGGCTTCAGCTCATGAAGCAGGATTATGACAAGTTCTCCAGGTAAACTTTATTGTGTGATGGATCTTTTCAGGGCTGTTTGTCATGGCAGGAGTGCACACGTGGCTCTTGAGTCCTGTGTGTTCCTGCACTCAGGGCTGGACACAGAACAGATCAGAACACACATGCTTTGTTGGTAACAATGCTGAGTGCTCCCAATGGCTTGCAGTGTGCGTGTCCCTCATTGTATACAACACGGAGCATGCTTGCAGGGTGTCCTGGAGGTACCTGTTGAAAAGATGCAGCTGGTTTACATCTGATATTTGTCTCATATCTTCTCTCACTTTTGGTGAGGATTCAATTTATTTAGTTTTCGTATATTGATTACTGTGAATCATAGAGAACACAATCATTTTTTTCACTGCAGCTGCAGGTAGCTAAGTACATGTTTACACTACAACAACTTCAGAAAACAGATCTCTTCAGAATAGTTTCAGAACAGTGTTGCCATTTGTCTTTTAACATGGCCTGTGATTTTGAAGTATGTTTGGTTAGAAGTTGGATGCTGATCTCTAAATTGAAATATTCCCTCTTTTGAAGGCTGCTTATACAGATCAAAACCACACTGTTGTGTGGTTTTGATCTGTAGAAGCACCGTGCAGTATATTGGCATCCAGTTTATATTTTTATCCCACAATGTCTTGTCTTCAGCTGATTTAAGGATGCTTTCTTCGGTAGTGTCTAGTGGGCAAAAGCTGATAGCAGTGTTTGGGTACTTGGGTAACAGCTTGGTTCTGAGCAAGGCAGATGAGTGTGCCCATCAATCTACTGATAAAGGGCATTAAAAGCAGTCAGGCCAGGATCTATGGCTCTTCTAAACTAAATTCAGCCAAAACAGGCCTATGTAGCTGCATCTGGCACCTGTTCTGCTAAGAAATGTGAAACTATGAATTGAATGAAAAATTGAGGCTGGTTACTACCAATTTAGTATTTGTAAACAGTCTGACTGGATGCTATACAGAGCCTCCGTACTTGGAGATTGACAGATACATAAGTAAAATAATTATTATTCCACCTAAATATAAAATGATCCACCTGTGCTGGCAATATTCTTAATACACACTTTATAAAAAAAATTGATGTGAGTGTACAGGCTCTGTATCATGTTGCATTACTTATTTTACACTACCTAGTTCACATACTGCCTTTGGCACCAGTAGGTCTCAGCATATATCTTGAGTGTGCATACTGGTGATGAAGAAAAACGCATTGTGTACTTTCATTATGTACCTGTGAAGAAGAATTAGGAAGACACAGGGTGCAGAAATCTTTCTTGGGCTTAGGTGGACTTTTGAAAATGAATTTGCTTCTGAGCTCCTGTCAGTGAGAGTAACCATAACTCATTTTCTGTGGCTGTTAATCCTGCTTGTGAGGGGGTAGGGATAGTCATTTGCTTTGTAGTTGAAGGCAGGAACAGCATCATAACAAATAATGACTTTAGGATAAGCCTAAATGGATGAAGTGCAATTGCAGTTGTCCTTCAAAATTAAGAACGGTAGGACAAAAAAATACAGAAAATATGATCTAAACTAATATTACTTTCAGCTTTTGTTGAGTGCTCTCTAGCCTAGGACCTGTCAAGGCTTGCAAATGCTAAGGCAATGGATGTTGAAACATCTATGTTAAGCAGTTATTTGTTCACTCTTTTACAGGTGGGAGAATCAGAAATGTAGGATACAAGTGTCCCTTGTACAGATAGCAGTAACAGAACAGGGGTTGTACCCCATAGACCTGTGTGTTTTAGACACTGCAGTTCATCACTGAAACAGCACATTGAATATAACATGCATTCCCAATCTTTTCAGTCAAGCAGGCTTTTTTCCTACACATTCACAGATTTCCTACAGGAGAAAACCCATCAGAGATTTGGTGATTTTAAGCAGTGTTTCCTCTTTTCATCTTTAGTTATAGCTGGGCAAATGGTGTCAAGTGTAGGTATCGAAAGCCATGGATGGGAACTCCTAAGAGTCTGTAGAAAGATTCTATTTTGGTAATTCTTTTTGATGAAAGGCGTGAGAAGAAGTTGTCTTTGGGAATGTGACAATTGCTGCAGTGCACAAAGTTATTTCCTCCTAGTGGCATCTGTTTTTCAGGAGAGAAAAATGCTGAGATTATGCTACAGCCTGAAGCTCTAGCATGTTGATGAGGTAGAAGGAGTCCAAATAAATTAACTGTTGTCAGACTCTGATTCCAGTGACTGGGATTTCATGTGGTTGGGGAAAAATGGTCTTACATATTTGGAAAATTGTAGTCTGCTTTGGCAAGAAGGAAAGTGAGCAGATCAGAGCCTGTTTCTCATGTCATTGAAGCGTTTGAGGACTTGCCTTCTGCTGAGATGGGAGAGAACTTTCTGCAAAATTAAAAGTGTTTGTTACATCTATCTAAAATGTGTAGCCCTGTTCTTGATGTAAGATTTGCATGACTTCAATCTGCTCTTCTGGCCTAGGGAGGTCTGCCTCTAGCAGTTAAAGGAGGTTTTTTTTCAGGAATGAACTCTGACAGTTCCTTGAGTTTATGTTGCTGAATTATGTAAATATTGATGTGGGACTTGAGGAGAGAGAGCAATGTGAATTTGCCAGTGCTAATGTCCTTGCCCTGTCTTTCTGCAGCTGTCTCTGATATGATGACTGAAGTACTGTAAAGACTTTTAGTTACTCCTTAATATTATGGGTGCAAAAAAGGGAGGGGGGATTGTTTGCAGCTGACCACATCTTGGAAGTTGAGAATGATTTACTTGTCTTCATGCTACTGTATTTTTATATTCATATCCAGTGTCTCTCTGATGGGCTTATGAGAATGATGGGGAAATCTTACACTAAGATTTGGATATGAAGATGAACTCTGAGTTTGGAATTTCCATTTTTATGGACTTGCACCTTTTCAGCGTGGTATTGGAGAACCTAGTGGTGCTTTAAGCACAGGTTCTCCTCACCCTTGCAACTAACTGGGAAGAACTGCATGCATCATAGGTCCTTGTGCACAGCACAGGTAGGGCTTTAGGTAGGTGCTGTAGAGCTTTAGTTTGTTTATGTGGAAATGAGGGTGCTGCTCTGTGTACATCAGGGAGACCAAGGTGATGGAAGGTTTCTTAGCAGAGAGTGATTTAGTTGGGATAACTGGTAATAACATGCTGCACATTGAGAGCCAGCCATTGAGAAATTTCTCTCTTCTGTAGAAACACACAGCTACTCAGTAGAGATTCGTTTGTGCAGCACTGAGCTGAGTTACAGTACCTGAGATTTCAAATGACAAAAGAATCTTGCTGTCAGACTCCCTCTGCTGAGCTGCTGATACAAAGGGCTGTGGGAGGCGAGCAGGAACACCAAAGCGTCTCCAATTGTTCTCAGAAAGCTCTTCACAGAAAGGTCTTCCCAGAGTTTGCTGCATAGAAAGCACAACCCACACATCATTGTTACTCATTCGTTCAGTTTAAGAGGCTTGTTTTTCACAGATGTGCTCTTCCTGTTTGGCATTTGTAACTGAGGATTGTTGTTAGTTGTAGAAAAGTGTCATCCAACTATAAACTGAGATTTTCAGCTGATTCATGAACACCTTTGTTAACTACAGCATAAAAAGGAATATGGTTGAGCGTGGAATGTAGGTTAAGCTATTTCTACCCCAGTGTATTATACCACACGGGGAGGGTGAAAAAGAAATCTTAATTAATAGCTATGCAAAAATTCCCTCCTCACCTTATATAAAATAGAATTAGTAAAGCAATTAGAAGATAGAGTTAATTTCTATATGTTAGCCTGTATTATTCGTGTGGAGCCTATATATAGAGATGTGTATATATATGGATTTAAAAATAATTAACCAAAATTGCTGCACATGGTAAGTAAACAATCAGTATGTTTGAGTAAGGCTTTCATGTCAGAAAATTGGCCAGACATACTAAGAAAGGCAGTAAAACTTGGGAGAAGAGGAGAAAATGAATTATCTCAGAATAATGGGACCAGGACCATTTATGTCTGTATAACTGATAATTTGTGGAGCTTGGAAGTTTTTATTTCTACGTTAAAGCTACAGCCAAATAGGATAATCACAGATGAGTAGCTGTTTATTGTTGTTCCAGGGAATAATGATCAGATGTGTGTTATTTCTGCCCAAGTTTTCTTCAGTATATACTTATCATCTCATGTCTAGCTTTAGAAAAAAGTCTAGATAAAAAAATAGTAAAAATGCCTTTTGAAAGTGATTTAAAAATAGTTCTTCATACCAAAGTGCAACTGTGAAAACACTTCTGAATTGAAAAAGCAGCTTCCTTTTGGCATATGGATTAAATATGCTCTTTCCTAGTCACATCTGTATCTGGCTGGGTACTCCATCTCTAGGAATTTACACTCTTTGAAAACAACATTAGGCGTGAATCTGGCTGCTTGTCAGAAAGCTATCCTTGCTTAGGCTCCTGTAGATCAGTGGGTTTTTAAAGCATAAGGATTTTTTTCATGCATATGTATTCTCCTAAAAATTGATAAGCATATAGAAAATGTTAACTATTAAAGCAAAAAAGGATAAATAACAGCATTTGCCAATACGTTCACAACAGAGTGAGAGCCCAACACATACCTGTGGAAAGCTGGTTTACTAAATTAAGTGCAAAATAACTATTCTGAATTATCTAATTGTCTTTTCATTCTTAAGGTTTTGTTTTATTGTTGCAAGATTTTTTTTAAACCTACAAACAAGGATCTAATTTCTGGTAGCTGAGCATTGGCAACACATTGGAGAGAAATATCCAAAGGGGAATCAAATTTATTCACTCTGTAAATTACAGCTGTATTTAATATTGAGTGTTCTGGTATTCTTGGAAGTCTTCCTTTTCAGTGAATCTAGGACTAAAATGCCAGCAAATCAGTTTTAGTGGTTTTGATATGATATGTGTGCAGTGGAAAGAATGAGTGGAAGAGGGAAGAGACATCTGGATGGTGTTACTTCTGCAAAGAAAATATATACCGTCCATCATAAGGCAGAATGAAGCACCAGAGTGACTTTTTTGATGCTATGCAAATTGTGGTTGTCCTCAGCACATTCAATTTCTGTTCTGAGACATGATTTTTAAGATCTCTTCACTACTAGATCCAGACATTCCACACAATGTTGCTCTCCTTCAAGATTCTGAAGACAACGTGGCTTAGGCTGAGATTTACAGGGGTAAATCAGCTGAGGCTGTAATCTTCCTGGCACCTGCCCCCAGGTAGTGACCTCCTGTCTGTCCTGGGGAAGAAGGGCACTGGCAATGTGCCTTTCCAGTCAGCCCTCCCATTACCCAAATTGAGGTATAGTTTTTATGCTTCCTTCCCAAATGTCCACAATGTGTGTCTGGTTTCATACCAGTGTAGTGTAGGGAAATAATCCAGGTGTGCACTCATGCCTTCAGCCCACAAACAGAATGGCTGTGGGACTCCTCACCCTCAGATCAGAACATGAGAACTCTCTTTACATTAGCTTTTCTCACAATGACTTTGCCAAATGTGCAGAGCAACAGGTAGCCCTGAAGCAGCCTGTCTCCTCATCCCTTTCCAAAGCCACCTCCTTAAAGGATCACCTCATAATGGGGACTGATTGCCTGTTTGATCTTGGTGAGCCTCAGTTTCACACTAAACCACACAGATGCCTCAGGGGCCACCACAGAAGCACGGGTGATGAGGGGATATTAGTGTATTCCTGCACTCCTGCACAGTATCTGCTGTATAGTTAAGCACCTTAAATAACCCTTGGAAATTATTCTGGCTGTATTAAAAAGTGGTAGCTTAGCAACTGTGGGGTTTTTTTGGTTTTGTTTTTTTGTTTTTTTTTTTTTTTAAACCAAACAGTAAAGGAAGTGAGTTCTAATCCTCTTGAGGGTGCTGTTTATTAAAATTTCCACCATGGAAATTAGACAGTATCTTCCTCTTTCCCAAAACAGTTCTGAACAAATTGAAACATTTCTTTTAGCTGAGGTGACAGAAATAGATGTTAGAGACAGTAAACAAAGTGGGTTTTTTTCCAGAAAACTGGAAAATATATGAGGTTTGTTAGTGCATTTGTTAAATAATGGCTTTAGGAGGTTAGATAGGAGGAGATACAGGCTGTTTAAGTGCTCTATATAATGGGTCAAGAACCCATAATGAGAATTAGGGTGCCTTGTAAATGTGTGGTAGTCACAGCATCAAGGTTAAATGGAATTGCCCAATCAGCAGGGTAGTAACAGGGAGTTGGCATTTGGGATTTGACCATCTTAGGTGCCCATCTCTAGAAAAAGAAAGTAATATGGTTTGTTGTTGTTTGGTTTTTTTCCCCTCCTGATGAGTATGTATGTTCGCTCTTGCTCTTTTTAGTATTAAATATCTTAATATAAAGCACCTCTGCACGGTGTAGGCATCTAAGTGTCAATCCGTTGAAGAACCTCATCCTGTCATAGTATCCTTGACTTCAAAAATGCTTCTGGCTTTGGGGGAAGTACACAAAAACCTACAAATAAAGCTGAGTCTGTGCTTTACTGTGCTGCACCCTGAGATGTTTCCTGTGCAGATAAATTTGTACTTAGCTATGTATCTTGAAATTTGTAATTTCACACCTGAATTGATGATATTGAGTCATTTTCACTGTATGTGCAAGGTATTTAGAAATGTATTCTGTCAATGATTCCTTTCACATTTGCGACATTGAAGCCAATTAGAAGTCCTTGTGTGTTTTAGACATCACTGATCCTGGAATGGCACAATTTGGTTAGTTAATCACTGTTTTTATATCCTCCTTCTTTTTTATAGTGTTTTATTGGTGTTCTGTGGGGAGAGACAGGATAGACTTGAGCTGCAGGCTGTGGGATGTGCCTGCAGAACTCCATGGCGGCACAGGGAGGCACATGGCAGCACAGGAAGTTTGTCTTCACCTGACTTTGGGGGGAGGAGGTGCCACATGGCAGAGCCCTATGGAGAGGAGCCTGTGGAAGGTGACAGAGCCGTGAATAGCAGGTGATCACCTCTACAGGGACATGAGGGAAGCTGTTGCTAACAGGGCAATGTGTGACAGGTCGCTTAGTGAGAATTGCCATATAGGGAAATACTGTGCCTTGAAGAAGTGTCTAAAACAAGCTTGTTTCTTTGAATAAGCAATTCAGATTCCCTGCTGGTCTGAGCCCGAGTCTCAGTTGTTACAGTGTTCCCTATTGCAGACATTATCTATTGAAATTCAGATTACTCACCATACTATAATCGTTGCTTCCTCACATTTGTTTTGCACCCATTGGCACCCATTGGAGAATGCTTTAGGGAAGGAAATGCCAGAATAAAGAAGGGGGAGAAAGATCAATGCTTAGTGGTCCCTCTTGACCACTTTAACAGAGATAATTGCAATAATCATATCTATAGTAAATATGCTAAAAAGCAGTAGTAGGTTAAAATTATAAAATTGCTATAACTATCTGTTGATAGCTGAGCTGTGTTCAAATGTATAATAATAACCTTGTTATTCTGAAAGCTTCTCTTGTACCTAGGGTGCCCCTTTTCCCTCCACAACATTAACACTGTGTATCCAATGTAAATCCAGACAGGTTTTTGGACAAAAGGTAAAATAAGGGTAGCTGTGGTACTGAAATAGATGTGCAGGTGCACACAGAAATGCAGCTGTAGCACAGGACATGGTGGCACACTCAGCTGGCTAACCATTGCTCCCTGGACAGTGGCAGACCCTACGCAGCTCCAGATACTCCCACCTGTGCCAGGCCAAGGCACAAAAACTGTGTTTCATTGGGAGGACTTGACAGTCTCTGAGCTGGGGGGTGAGTAAGGGCACCAGAGGGCTCCTGGAGTGTTTCTCCCAGCTCTTGCCAAATTGTTGAGTTGTGGTGCCCCACTTGCATGTGTGTGCCATAAACATATAGGGCGTAAAGCATTGAAGGCTCTGGCAAAATACCTGTGCCGGTCTTGCTGTATGTCATGCTCCGAGGCCAAGACCTCACAGGGGGCTTTGTGTCTCCAGCTCAACTTAGGAAGGGCTGTAGTTCATAGGGCATCAGTTCCTGGAGTGTTTCTGCTTTGCAGCTCTGCAGATAGAGCAGGAGACAGTGTGGCATGCTGCTATGGCAGGGTGCAGTATCCAGAGGAACTGGGTGAGGGAATACACTTCCCAGCTCCAGTGGAATAGGACAGTCCCTTTTATTGTGTGACCTGGCAAATGACTCACTGCAGGTCAAAACAGAGGGTTTGCATTTGCTGGTGCTTAACTTTAAGTGCTTATATAGATACTAATGTTGCTATGAATACTCCAAAATAGTGTTGAAACTCCTTAGTATTTCAAGCCCATATTGCTTAACTAACCCCTTGCAAACCCATGCCCAGGGAAAAATTATTGTAAATCTCCCATGTCCAAATTAGAGATTTGAGTGGAAAGAATTACAAAATTGCATGCAAATGTTTTGGATTAAAATGGATTTTTACAGTGAAGCCTTACAATTATTATAAAGTCGCTACTATAAACTAATACATTATTTTAAACTAGTTTGCAAACAGAAGTAATGCATTGACTCTTGCTTCAGAATCAGCAAATGAATCAGAGATCATGGTTTCTGAAGGGCTTTGCTGTTAAAGCTCAAGGACCATGTTCCATCTGAATTGGGAAGAAGCTGATATCAGGTACCCTCACTTGAAAAGACATTAATTGAACCACCCACCACTCAGCAGGACAAGGATGCCTGGCTGTGTATTGCCAAGATGGAAAAAGAGAAATCTCTTCTCTCTCCCTTGGCAGTGGTTTATGGTGCTTACCTTGAACAGGCTCTTCCATTTGAACATCTCCATAGGCACACACTAGATGAGAGCACAGGATTAAAGCAGAAATCTTGTTCTTCCATCTCAAGAGACAATCTGCCATCTGCACAGCTTGTTTTCATAATACAAGCATAAGTGAAATTTTGTAAATGCTTTTCATTTCAATAATTAAAAGTTTATGTAGGTGAAGGAAGATATTTTTAATAATTTTGCTTTTCAAGGCTGGGAAGGGGAAGAGGGGAATATGCCAGAGACCAAATGGGTCAAATTTTTATGTGAGTAAAAGAGACATGAAGGATTTGATGGTTCAGCCTTATCAATGTTACAAAACATGGGGCAGGTGCTTGTAGTAGATGCAAACAGCATTAACTTGAAAAGATCAAGTAATTTTTTAAGGGGACGTGAAGAAGTGTAAGTGTGATAGAGAACCACATACTCCTGGCGAATGTTTGAACTTCAGAAGTTTCTCTAGTTTGAACTTCAGCAGACTGCATTAAACTGTATTACATACAGTTAGGGCAAAGTGAACTTCATTACTGAAAAGTGTCTTGGCTGTCCGTCTCAGTAATGATGTAAGTCAGCCATGGATTTATCATATAAACACCGCTTAAGAAAACCACGTGCGATGTAATAACAATGTTCTGTCTAAAACCACACACTGAATTAAAAAAGAAAAGGTTTGTGTCCTTGAAGAGGCTGTGAAGAACAGAAAACTTCACAAATTCTTGTGTTTAACATTACTTTTTAATATCCTTGCATTAAAAATGAATGATTACTTTTTAATATTACTTGTAGCCAACTATCCCCTACCGTATAGATAAATTTCTTGTATGATTTTATTATATGCTCAATAATAGTACCTATAAGCTCAGATTTCTTTTGAATATAAATGATTGGAAACAATATCTACCCTAAAGCATCTTTAATGTCATTATAGATGGGTAGGAGTAAATTAAGCGGTATTTAGCCACCAAAGTCTTTAATTTCATTGCCTTTGAGTAGGAGTTAGACATTATGAGGTCCAATTAAAAAAGTCACTAATGTTTTTACATCTGAGTAGGAGTAAATTAAACAAAATCACTCCTGAGCTGCTAATATAATTTTAATTGAATGTCATTCAGTTTCTAACTACTGTTACAACACAGTGGATAATGAGTCAAGCTCAACAAATCATCTGAGCTCCAGGTACCATGGCTACTAGGGGTGAGGGCAGAGTTTAGGGATGGAGAGGGAAACTGTTGGAAGTTAGGAAGCTGACAGGAATGATAGCAGGCCTGACATCTCTTGGTTGATGAGACCTATATTCATCTAAAAATATCACCCTAACAAGAGCTAATCTAGCAAGGCTGCAAGCCAGGTCATTATTTCTAGTGTTCAGACATAAAAAAAAAAAAAAGGCAAAAAAGGGGCATTTATCCGGAAGATGTGATTTACAGAATGAATGCTAGAGAGGCTAATGCCATTTATTTACACCTCATGAATAATTCATTGTTTGATTTAACGTTAGTCTTGATGATGAGACAATGGTGAAACAATACTAGACAATATATAGATTTGCACATGCAAAAAATAAAAAAATCATACCCTATCACAAGAATTATTTTTTGATCTATAACAGATAATACTGCATTTTCCTCACACGTGGAAATTTTTTCACTTCGGTAAATAGCAGGTTTAAGACAAGCTGTGGCACTACGTATAGCAACAGTTAAAGAGAATAGAGTGAAAAATACCCTTCATTGTAACTGAAATTATTATGAAACAGTAGATATTTTGCCCTAAAAGCAATTCAAGCTGTTACACAATGCTAGGCTTCCATCTGGAAAAACTGCAGGGTTTTCAACTTACTATTAGTTTGTGAGCATCAGATCTGTTCTGATGTTGCTCGATGTTTACGTGTTTGACTGCTGAGAGCAAATACTCATTTAAAGTGTGCATGTAAGATCAAGAGACCAGGGTCTCCTGACTGAAGCTCAGTCCTTGTTCTGAACTCACGCTGGGTGTTGGCTTCAGGTATAATCACACACTTGTGTATAGTCACACTTTCTTTTGGGCTGTGTGATACGTGTGGCTCTGGTCTCTCTGCAGAAAACAGTGAGGTCAAAGGGCCACTATGGTCTATGTGTTTACATGGTACTACTTCTTGCTCATGTTTAGAAAGTCCCATCAACTATCTCTTGGCTATGTACTCAAAATCATAGAGGGGGAAACTTTTAGTTCTGACTGTTTCTTTCTTTTGTATGAGAAAACTGGAGGAAGATAGCAGATACCATAGACCTGCCTTTTCTCTTACCTCTCTGCAAGACTGAGGCCGCTTCAAAAGCTGTGATCCATACACCTTGTCCCTCCTCCAAGGGTAGGGAGCAAGGAGAAAGTCAGTGCTGCTGGACAGGGAAAGCAACTGCAGAGCTACAAACTGTCTTTCCTCAGGGCTCTGAGGATACCCTGTTATAGCATAGGTTGCATGTGGCCACAGCAGCACCCTCTTCCTCAGGGGTTCTCCTGCAGCCCCTGTCTCCAGATAACAGAATGTACCAAGGCAGCACAGAGTTGCCACAGGCGAGAGATCTTGTGCCTTTCCAGGATGGGCTTCCCTATATTCTCCATCCTAAAGGTTAGTTACTTAGCCCAGGCACTGCTAGGTAGATCTGAGGTATATTCCAACAGTGTCCTTTCCATCGTATATCATTCCCCAATTTTTGCGGAGAGCAGCATGGGTGTGAGGAGGTAACTGTAGAACTTCAGTGTTAGGATAGGAAAGTTACATTTCCTTCTTGGCTGGAACGACAGATTTCCCATTGCCAAGGACACTGTCTTCTCAAATATGATGCTTTGACAAAAAATACAATTGTCAAATTCTGCTTCTTCCTAGGTGTTTCTCATATTTAATTGTGAGATTCTCCATATACTCTCTCAACTACAACATGCTATCTGTCACTGTGTAGTTCTGCTTTTACTTTTCTTGCAATAAATGGGTGTCTGACAAGACATTGTGGACAACTTAAAATAGGTGAGTGAAGTAAAAGAAACTGTCAGTGAATGTAAAGAGGGAGGCAATCCACTAGACTCGGTGAGCTTCTCAAATAAAAGGCTGGAGTTTGTTAGCTTTTAGTTTCAGATAGAGAAAGAGGATGGAAGGTAAAATCATTCATTAAGTAGGTTTTGCTTTTAGAGCTGGTTTTCAAATGAGCAAATATGAGCAGAAATTCCTGCTTGGGATTCAAGTCTGGCTACTTTATGCATTCACCTTCCCTGATGTGGAACACCAAAGAGCCCCAGTGCTAAATTTTGGTTCAGTATTCCCAGCAGGCAAGAGAGTGAGCTCTGTGAATTAAGACTTAAAGCTTTCATGCAGGATGTGCGAAGAAAAGTTTGAGCGTGGGCTAAACTCTCTGTGTAGATGTATTGTTGCAAACATGCTCTGGGACATATGGAATTATATTGTTACTTGGGGGAACAATGATGAAATGTTTTGACATAGCCTTTTGTCTCTTCTGTGTAGATTGCACTGGAACATGTTACAGCTTGTTTTAACTAATGTGCTACCTAGGTTGTGTCTTGTGTCTGTGAAATTCCAATGGTAGCTCTGCAAAAATAATTACTAATAAAACTCTTACAGCATTTACTTGGGGAACTCCTAAGAAACTTAATGCCTTCCATCATGTTAATATATTTAAATAGGTAGGATTTTAGTTATTGAAAGGCAAGGATATAGACTTTGCTTTGGAATACCTGCTTAATGCCCTGCCTGTGCCTAAGTGGCAATTTGTGAAACATTTTGCGTCTGCACATGAAGTTGTTCCACTTGATCTCTGTGTCTGTCAATCACAAAACAACAAAACTTTTTCAAGAGGTCTAAATACTACTAATTCAGTATTAAAATATTAGACCTGGATCTTATTTCCTGAAAAAAAAAAATCTCATTGCAGTCTTATATTGCCATTTTTCTCATTCTTCGACTGCACTTTCAACCTCCCAGAGTCCAAGGTGTTTGTGAATTGCACTTAGAAGCACTATGGAAATAGGATGCATTCCTGGGTAAGCAACAAAAGTCTGTCACTCATGGAAGTATTGCTAGGCTAGAAGACATCATGGCTGATACTTCTGCTTGCAAGGACAGCAGTTTGCTTCAGTAAAGAAAGTTGTCACAGTGTAGTAGAAGATAAAGTAATAAATGTTTCCAGTTTTTTTTTTTTCTCCTGGCAATTCTGATTTGAGCAATTCCTTGAATTTTGTTGGTCAGGCAAAGTTCCTTAGCTGTTCAAGTTTACTCTCTCTGGTTTAGCAGTCACGTTGGAGGTTTTTATCTTAATATTAAAGAGGTTGGTCAAAACCATCTTTCTTTTCAAATGGGCCAATTTAAATCAAAATGGATATGTTTTTCAAAATTTTGTAGTTGTAGATGCAGTTAGGCATGTCTAATGTAAATTTAGATTACTAATGAGTCTGCATTTGCCTCACTTTGTTCTTGTAGTCAAGCACTTAGTTTCCTATCTCAGAAATATTTATGTCCTTCATAGCTGAAAAGTCAAGTTTTGCTTGGTGTCTGTTAGTTCAGAGCCCAGTTACTCTTTCCCCTGTGACTGGAACATGTAAGCTATTCTCTGCATGTAACAAATACCTCTGAAGTCTATGGGCACAAAATCAGGTAGAAGAGCTCTTGAAAATGCATCTGGTCTCAAATGAGGAACTTTACTTTTTTTCTGTAACCACAAGTTATGGAATTAGTTTAATGGTAAGAGTTATGTTTACAGTGTCCTTAGTGCTTGCTTTGAAATATGTCAGTAAATATAAAAACCAAACTACTCATTGTATTAATCACAGGTGAATCTAGTTTGACCATTTGTAAATGGCAATACCTTCAGTGCTAGCTGAAGATAGAAATTATGATCTTGAGAGAGTGATTTGTTCACAAAAATCGTAGAATTGGCTCTTTATGCCCTCTGCCCAGCCATGGCCTACAGAAAGCTGAAACAATGAGATACTGGGGGCTCTGTGCTTGAACCACCTCCCCTGTAAACTAATGTGCTGGAGTTGATGAAGTTGTGCTCTTTGCAGGTTTTGCACAGTTCTGGCAGGTGGAAAAATCCTTGCAGGTTGTGATCCATGTCATCTGCTGTAGGCATCCACTTCATATGTCTTTCAGAGCACTTCTAGTTGGAGCCACACGAGGCCAGCCTGGGTTTCACCTGGGCTGTCTGGGTATCTGTGTGCTTTTGAAATACTTGGGTTGAGAGAAACCTGGACCATTAAAGGTCTCTATATAAAGGACTCAGAGCTGGTCCTTTTAAGGAGGAAGAAGGACTGCTCACACCCTTCCCCCATGCTTGGGCACGGCAGTGCTGCCTGTGACCCATTGTTCTAGCTGAGTCTCAAGGAAGAAGAGATGTGACTTTGCCTGTTCAAGCAGCTAACAGTTCTAGGTGGGACCTTGTCTTTCTTTAGGGGTACTTGGGAGAATATGCACACATCACTTACATCCTAGATTTGAGCCCAGACAGGCAAATTCTCTGCATATGCAGCTGGAGAAAGATGCCCTCAGAGTACGATTTATGGCATTTAAGTCAGATGCTTAAAATTAGACAGTCTGTATGCATCCTCTGTCTGTATTTTGTATACTAGTCTGAAAACCTGGATGGTAGGAATCTAATGCTTTCTAAGCCTGTGGGCAAGACTGCCTAGATGATCCACTGCATGGATACTCACACACAAATACTCTGTGTTGTCTTTCATCGGCTCTGCCAGGGAATGACAGGACTGAGACTTGTGAATTTTGCTGTCCCTGCATCTCTGTCTTTCCCAGGTTTGCAGTCATCAGAACTGCTGCCCAAACAGGACTGTTTTGCTTACCATCTTATAGGATGCAGAAAAGCAAAATTTTGCTTCTAATTAGTTACACAGTGTTTTCCTTAGCAGTTAGGAGGTTTTGGTCAGCTTAAAGAGTTTGATATGAGTTAGTGCTGACTTTGATTTGAGTATCTAATTCTGTATAAAAGGAATAGAAGTGTTTTGTGCTTTTGGTGCATTTTTAAATGTTGCTTCTTTATACCCCTTAAGATAAAACTGCAAAATGGCCTTTTAAACTTGAACAAAGCAGAGTAAGATATGGAGTAGTGCATTCTGAGTAGAAGTTGGACTAAAATTCTTTAATCAGAGTCCACAGTGTGTCACAGACTTAAATAGCACTCTTTGGAAAGCAAGTCACAAGCTAGACTTTCAGATTATTTTAATTACTTGCATAGGAAAGTACATACCTATAGTTGTGGTTATTTTCTCTGATAGCATCTCAACTTTCAGAGTCTGTTTACCTGTGTAATAAACATGAACAGATGCTGGCAAAGGGACATCACAGCACAAATACCCTTTTCTTTTTATGAGGTTTAGATAGACTCATTCTCATCCAGACCATTAAAAGCTGAGTTCAGGCAGTCAACAACTTAAAAGAAATATAACTGTCAGAATGGATTTCAAAATATAGTCTTCCCATGTACAACACACGAGACTTAACTGTTCTGTCATCCAGGTGGAATGTGTCTGTGGTTCCCTGGTAGAAACCAAGTACAATGCACTGCTTTTAACATCTTGTTCTGAGTATCCTGGGTATGTTTAGAAAATGTTGGTGCCAGCTGGCAGATTGCTGGTGAGGCTGAATACATGAGGCTTCTGCTCTTGCAGTGTCATTGCAGCTCCACAATTCCTTCATCAATTTTTCTGATTTCTGTAATTCAAGAGACTTGCTTTGCATGCACCTTTACTTGAGTTTGCCAGGAGTGCTTTTCTTTATCAAACCTCACCTTTGCTGCAGTTTTTTATTGCAGGATTTAAAAAAAAATCACATTAAATCAAATTCATGCAACCAGTTTCTTTTTTTTTCCCCCTCACTAATTGCTTTTACGTTAGTCTCACTAATCCATAAGTGCCAGTAGTCTCTGAGATACTGGATCTCATTTAATTTCCAAAGAAGCAGAAGAGAGCTAAAACAAGAAAATGTCACAGCATAAACAGACAACAGAAGGGAAGAAAAAACTAGATAAAACAGTTTCTTATCCTCCTACTTTACATTCATTCACTCAGCCATATCACATGTAACATCAGAGCATTCTCATCTTTTGAAACTTACTTATCACTCAAGAAGAGTGACAAGTTGATCTCCCTTCATGTGCACATAATTGTGCAAACGTCACAGAGCCTGAGAGAGGACTCTCATCCTGCCCAGTAACCAGTACAACTTTAAAGGTTAGTAGAGACAGTCAACATTATTTCAACATTTTTCCCCAGAAATGAAAGTATAAATCAAAGATGGTTTGTTTGGTTTTTGGTTTTGGGTTTGTTTTTGTTTTAAGGGTGATTTTTAGCACAGTATTTGTAAAAAAAAAAATACGGAATAAAAGCCTTGAAACTATGGAAATATTTCTCTGGATTTTTTTTTAAGTTAAATTTTTAGTCCAAGTGACTTTTCTTTTAGGAATTTAAATTGATTTAAAAAAAAAATCAAAGTGAAATGTTTAAAAAATCTTCAAGGATTTTGATTGACTTAATCAGTGTTGTATCTAGATCTCCATTTGTGGAAAGTTTCGTCTTTTTATTCTGATTCCATTATTTTCTAAAAATAGAGGGCATATTGAAGAAATGTGAGTATTATAATTTGAGCCATTGAGAGGTAGAGTTAATGCTCTGACTTGAAATTATATTACCCCATTTATTTGAACAGGTAGCAAAAAATAAGATTTTGCACAAATTCTATCCAGTTCATAGGTGTACTTGGTTAAAAAAATCTTAGGTTATGTATATAGGGAATTTCACTGAGAAAAGAAGAGATCAGAGAATCAGAAGATAATTTCCTTGTTTAGTCACAAGCCCCTTTCAGCCAGTGCTACCTCAAAATTTTTGTATTTTTGAGAGGTTCTTCCATTAGCTTCCCAGGTTAGCAGATTTGGATTTGCTCTTAAGAAGTGGGATAAGCTTTATTGTTTCCTACTGGCTAAGTTAAACACAAATCTATTTTATCCATCCCAATCATAGTTAGCCTAACCCCAAAGTTATGTGATAGCCTAGGTTAAAAAAAAATGTAGCTAAGGATCACCATTTTGAAGTGCCATATTTATTTAACTTTGACAAATGCACTAGAACTTCCGATTTCAATCCTTGCCTTTTATAAATCAATATTAGTAGCAATATTTTTACAGTTAAAAAGCTGTGCTGTTTGAAACAAAAATACTCTATTCAAAACCAAATGTGAAGTAAAAAATGTAAGATATCCATTTTGGAAATTAAGTCTTGCAAATTTAATGATTGAATTTGTTTTCATTCAAAAATATGTCAAGATTTTGACATTTTGCTTTCATGTGAGACAGAAACTGTTTTAAAATCTTATATTCTCACAAAATGGAGAAAACATTTTATTCTAGGTAGAAATTCTAAAGGTAGTGAGGGTAGTTCTGTGATTTATCCTTCCCAGAGGCATTGACTTAGTGGATGAGTCTAAGAGTGAAAACTTAAGAAATATTAGAGACAACAAACATAAAGACAGTTCTTTATCTGGACATTCATCTCTGAACAACTGTGTAGTGGAGAAGCTATTTGGCTCGTACCTGCTTGAGGCTTACCACTTATCCACTGTTGCTCCTCATGTTTTCTAAGCCATTTTTCCAAATAATGCTTGCATAAAGAAGTATTCTGTTGCCTGAAATGATCATATGAGCCTGAGAGAAACGGCAAAATCAGCCCCTGCACAAAATTTCTGAAGTGAAGCTGAGCACAATTGCTGATAAAGCCAAAGGTAAATACCAGAGTATGAGAAGAAGTGTAACTCATAGTGTAATTCTGAAGGTAGTTGTCTGAGTGGATCTATAGATTGAGGAGTTTTTGCCTGCTGTGGATATACATTCATTGTAGCAGAAAATTATTTTGTAGTCAAACTGTTAACACAATACAAAACTGCTTGAAGAATCATAACTCTGAGGAGAATTGCTAAGCACATACATAAGGGCAGATACTTATGTTCACAAGCCTTTGTTCTCATGGAGAGAAGCCAGCTGTAGTGTAGTGCTAATGATTAGTATGGAATGGCTCACTTTTCTCATATCAATATAAATACCCATGAGAAGTACTCTGCCTTTTAATTTCTTTTGATGATTTGCCTACATGATGGGTAGCAATGCCAACCCTCTTTCCTCCAGATCCCAAATGGATGGTCCTCACACAGCTCTGTTATATAAGAGTCTGTCATGGACAGGATTAGGCCATCTCAGCAGAGCAGAGACTTTTGTTTATCTTCACCAGCAATAAGATGTTTGAAAGTCCCTCAGCCCACAAGCTGTCATACCGCCAGTCAACCTCATCCTCATCTTGCTACTCTGACTGGAGGGTTGGGCTTGTGGTCATCCTACAGCAGCTGTAAAACAGCAGATGAACATGGGATAGGCATCTTTATTGCTAGAGGAAAAAAGACTGCTCCTCCAAAAAGCTGAATACTTACCTTATACCTGGGAGCTATTCGGGGCGTTTAGCCCCTGACAGGAACATTGCAAATCCAGTCAGCTAGTTAATATTGCTAATATTTTTGAGCAGGTCTGCTGAAAATGGTGATTATTTTAACAGTAAATGAATAACTGAGAGGCTTGCTGTTTTAAGTTTAGAGCATATTTCATGGTGTAATGGTTTCTGACAAGCAGTGTGAAAAAATGCTAAATTGAAAAAGGCAATAATATATGGAAGCTCACAAATGTGAGTGTCAGTGGCAGCAATTTGTTCTTTCTTGTTTGCTACCCAGCCACCTCTCATTATGTTATTCTTCATGTCCTAAAGTCGACCAATTCCAGGAACAAATCAATACCAGGGAAATCCTTTTGTCTTCTTCTAAGGCATAACATGTAAAGAAAGCTCAGTCAATATGTCTTTTAATAACATCTAATGGAAATGCCTGGATTTCCCTTCATGTTCTATAATTAATTGAGCTCCTTGCCACCCACAATGTATAGTTGTTCCCCTCTATATTCTCTTTTGGCCTAATTGTCATTTGTTTTTCTGTTCGATTTGTCTTTAGCTTTCTTTCTTTCTTTTTTTTTTTTTAAATGGTGTTGGATGTGCTTTGTGCTTAGTTTTATCTTCCTCTGCTTTTGCTTCTAAATGTCAGCATAATTTTTCTGCCTTATAATATCGGAGAAGTTATAACCATCAATCAGTCCAATAGGAGAGCAGAAAAGATTAGATACCATTTATCTGTATTGGTTGCCCATTGTAATGACCCAGTGGACAACATGAACAGATAATCTGTTGCTTTGATGGAAACTAATTATTCTTAAGAGTGACAGTGTCGAAATAGCTTTTGTGACATTGTTTTTAAAAATGATGACTACCTAGTCATTGCTAGTGTAAGACTGCAATTTCTGTGCTGTTTTCCCTATATAAGCAGCAGGGAACGTAGATGGTTTTTTTTTTTTTTTTTTTTTTAAAGGAAAGAACCTTATTTGCAGAGACAAAAATATCTGACATCCCATGTAAAATGCCTATTAAATTTAATACAGAAAACACTGCTCTAGTTGCTGAAAAGTAAAAATGCACTGCCATCTTATTTCTGTTGCATGTAGTTGATCTTGTTGTTCTGTGAATGTGAAGTCTTTTTTATTTTGACAGCTAATGGTTCTGCTAGTGTACTGTGCTGGCATTTCACCTCTTGAAAAGAAAGTTTCCTGAAGCTAAAAATATATGTCTAATTGAATGATGGAATTAAAAACAAGTGATACAGTTAAAAATAGCTGTTTCCATCCTTTCCAGGCACATGTAAATCACACAACTTTTACTCTGTGTCAGTTAAAGGACTGGGGGGCAAAAAGGCAAAAAAGCAAAAACTTTCAAGAACTTCCTTAAAACTTGCCTGTATGAGGACTTGGTAAATGGCAGAATTCTTCAGTGTGTCCTGAAATTCAGTAAATGCAAGCCATTGTTGACTAGGGAAGCATGAGGAAAGAGTGGGGGGAATGAGGTCTCCTCACTCAGACAGAGTCTGTGACCTCAGATCCTTATGCAGTTACAGGGCTGCATGAGCCACGTTACCAGGTGGGCAGTGTTTGCATGGCAGGGGCTGTGTGCCTTGGCCAGACAGGAGCTTCTTGAGTCTCCTACAGCTGCTGCTAAGCTTGTGAAACTGCTGGTCTTTGGGGCAAAGTGAGCAGGTGAGGTGCTCTTTGGTGGGTTTGCACTTTGGGTGTGAGCTGGGCAGCCACAGGGCTGGTGCTGTGCCCACTCCCAGAGGTGTGTGATGGGAAGCTGGAGATGGCAGTGTCTTTATCTCTGCTGTTTGGCAAATTATTGACATGTCTGAGAGGAAGTAGAGCAATATCCCTGTCTTCCTAAAGAAATGGAGGGGTATACTAAGTCAAGAAATTTCAACTGACTCCCCCTAGGTAGATGAGCGCTCTTTCAGTACTGTCATTTTGTTTCTCTGCTCTATGGGATGTCTGGACACACTACCTGGCCTGGTCAAAATGTCACCTTGGCCACTTGGTCAGCTCTGCTGTGACTTAATCTCACTTGAGCTGTTGTAAATCAAGAGGTCAGTTCCACCATCCTGCAAACACATGCAACTGGGATCATGGAGCTTGGACCTCTGCCCAGCACTAAGTGCAGATCACCACCAAAGGTCTGTGCTCGTGGGTGGCCCAACCACAATTTGAAATAGCTGAAGAAATTTGAAGGCTTTGAGGCAATATCAAGCCTTGGTGGCTGTGCCCTTCTCTGCACTGCTTTCTTGGAGGGATGGGAAAAGGAAGCTCAGAGATCAGAAGAACTGGCTGATTAATTTGAACAATTAAAACTGATGCATACTGTGAATACTGTAATAGCCAGCACTAGACTAGATTTGTTTTCGTGGGCACTAATGAAAATTTCTTACTTATATGGTTGTTTGGAGTTGGGAGCAAGTAGTAAGTATAAAGGTCTAGACTGCTAATGAACTAATAACCTAAAGTAACTTAAATGCATAAAATATTCCATAGCAGAGCACCTATGAATCCTTCTGAAGCATCTGAGAAGTAAATTGTGATGATATTTCAGGATGGAAAGAGTCAATGGTAAAGAAGATTTCAAGTGGTTCTGCAGTGAACACAGCACATTGAAAATGCATATTTTAAGCAGCAAACTTAGTTCAGTGTGGCTTCTGCAGACAGTTCTCTGCTATTCAGTCCAATCCACCTTTTCTTCCACAAATGTCTCTTCTTCCCTCTGCAAAAGCCACATAAACCTATAGACTGAAGAATTTTGCTTATTGCTAGAAACTGCAATGAATTTTCAGCAAGGTTTGCTTTAATCCTGTATATGTATTTATTAGAAATACACTCAGTAGAGACATCTCTACACACATCTCAAGTGTGCTTTTGTGTGTGAGTATGCACTTTTAAAAAATTCTCATAGAAATTCCACCATCTCTTCCTATGCTTTTCTTATTCTTAAATTGCTCTGGAGGTAGAGCCTGTGTAATCAGCCCTTTTTAAAATACACAAAGCAATCTGTCATCTTCTACACGGCATTTCAGGTCTTTCCAAAGTGTCTATCTTAGCATCACTGAAAGGAAAAAACCCTGATGTTAAGAACTGCAAAGTTAATGGTTAATCAGTGGTGTCTGGTCCACATCCATGGGACATCTTGTAGAACAATCAAGGCTTGCTCTGTCATAGTCCCAGGCAGTGATTGCTTCTGCGTCCTGTGAGACATGAGGCACTAAGGATGAAGATGGAACACCTCAGTAGCTAATTAAACAAGGCAACTACAACTAAAGTACATGCCTGAATAAATAGGCTGGAGTACAGAATCTGTCAAGCTGATCTGTCTTTAAGTGCTTTGCACCCTTCACTGTACCTGGTTGAACATTAACATCCCAGATTTGCTGATTTTCACCAATATCCTGCCTCATGCAGAGAACTTGCTGAAAGGAAGCTGGTATTTTTTGTAAAGTAGCTCCTTGAAGCATTATCTGAAAGAAGACATCAATCTTCACTGTTGCAAAGAAAGAGCACAAGATGTTTTAAACATTTTGAAGGCAAAATGCACTGTCTGTACTTTCCTGTTTCTTGTCTACTACTTCCTTGCTCACTGGGATGTATGTTTTTATAAGAATTCAGAAAAGGAGTATCATAAAGAAAATGAAGGAACAATGACAAAGCAAGTTCTCTGCTCTTCTCTGCCTGTTCACAGATTTTTCTAACCTTGTCCATGGCTGAACCTTCTAAAATTATCTTATCTGTGCATTTCAAGGGTCACCAGGGCTTCTTTCCAAAGAGTTGATGAAGAGAGTCATGCAAAATAAAAGCAGGAATAAATACAGGAGCAAAGCTTTTCCTCATAGCATTTTATCTTCTTCTCCCGATCCTGTCTGGATCAAAAGAAACACATATGCAAAATCTAAAGGGAATAAGCAAAATATTTGTTGGAAATATACATTAAAAAAGGATGGGGAGAGTTGATAAACAATAGAGATGGAGAAGCAGGAATGTGAGGAAAAACAGCACCAAGAAGCTACCGCTACTGAGGTTGTGAATAACAATCTTCTCTGAGTGAGGACAGGAGAGATCATAGAGTGGTATTCCAAAAATCTGTGGAAAAGTCTGTGCTGTAACAGAAAGATGTCAGTGTAGAGAAAAAATATTTAGCAAATTTGGCAATAGTTACTGAAATAGAACTGCAAAAGAAATTTTTCTTTCCCTAGAAAAGGTTGCACCTTTAGAATAAATTATCTCCTTAAATGTATGCGTTGGCCCTGGACAAAGAACTGTGCTAAGCAATTGGAATATACAATACTGGGGCTCAAGACTCTTAGATGATTTTGATAGGAAGCTCAATTCTTGTTTAGAGTTAGGAGTCCTCAGAGTAAGTGGAGATTTTGGAAGGTTTGGGATGAGCACCCAATTGACATGGGCAGAGTTTGTTGAGAATTAGTATTGACTGTACCAGTGAAAGTGTAGGAATGGTTTTGAGTGGAAGATTTTGAGCACCTCTTGTGAATGATGTGAATTTTAAGGGATAAAACCAGTTAGGATAAAACTTGTGCAGATTGCTGGGGATAGTGTACAGGTAGCTGTCACAAGGAACTGTTTAATGTGGTGGAGGAATGGACCAAATACAGCAGGATAGAAGTATAAAAATTGTAACTGTGCACACTTTTGTACCAGTGTTCCTAGGAAATACCAGCAGTCCGGGCAGATAAAAGTTCTGAAAGTTTGAGACTGGGAACCAGATTCTGTCTTCAAAAAGGGTTTAGGCCACAGAAGGATCTGTGTTGTCTGAGGTGAAATCAGGATGTCTATATAGATTACCCAACTAGCCCTTGAGCAGGGGCTGGGCTCCAAGCCTTACTCTAAGTGTTGTACTGTAGCTAAGATGTGCACTTTTCTCTGGCCCCTTTTGTAAAGCACCTTAAATAGGAAAGCTGGGAATTGCCTTTACTGCTGAGGAGGTGGGGTGATAGAGGCTTCTTACATGCAGCTGAACACATTTTAACCATTTGGCAGTTGCAATCATAGACGTGCACATTACTACACCAAAATCACCAAATGCACCTCAGGCCCTGAGAAGAAGTGTACAAAGGAATAGTCTCTGCACTGTTTGTTGCTGAAAGACACTCTGAGCAAGTTATTCTCTGGGCACTTTGACAAGATTTCAGTTCTATAATGATGGAAGTTCCTGGATGTTTCTGCCCCCAAGAAATTAATTTGGATTTGTTGAAATGTCTTGGTCCTCAAATGTTTATTTCTATTTATTTTTTTTCCAAAGCAAAGATATTTCTAAAGCTACATTTGAGACCTTTTATAGAAAATGGTAGGAAAATGGAAAGCTAAATTTTACTAAACCATGGGCCAAGGAAGTACACTATAAAATTACTGACATAGGCTGAAGTCTGGAAGTGCAGATGTATCCTTGCAATAACTTTCATTTTAATTGTCTGTTTCTGTTAAATCAGAGAGAAAATGCAAATTGCCATGAAATTGGAGTTAATTTATATTCTGTGTAGCTGAAGTGTTTTATGAATGTTTTCCCCTACAAAAAAATGCCTTTTGAGATATAGAAAATATTCACAGCCGTTTTCAGATACATGGAGATATTCCTGCTTTCAGTACAGTAATTCAAAATGGAAAATGTTCTAAATGAATCTGAAGCTAAAATAAAAGCATCTGGGATTTGATTTACCCCAGTAATTCCCCTTCTCCTCTTTTTT